>APFE030180355.1:26304-40896 GCA_000404065.3 Pinus taeda | reverse complement strand
TCATTTGAATCATCCAAGAATTGTTCATTTATGTAATGTAAAGGAGGTTGCCCCCTCGAAGAGGCTAAATTCTAAGGTGTTGATCTATATTTTCTATCTTTTCTTGAGCTGGTTTCATAACATTTGTTGTGCTGGCAACGGTGCAAGATCCGATCCTGCACTAGGATCAGCGGTCACGGTAAGCACTCTAACTACCAAATAAACATTGGAGATATCGATAAATTACAAAGAGTGATTAAAAGTAAGAAATCATGTAATAAATGATTAATTAATGCTAAGTTAAATTAAAAGTATGAAAATAAAGTTTATACGAAATATGTGACAGTGCTTGGACTGGTGCAAGATGAGGGTGTATAAAAGAGGTAAAACAACGGTAAATGGTTATGATTTAGGAAGGAGAAAATGGAAAAAAGAGAGCAAATTAAGGGACTAACAAAATTCATACAGGAATTTCACCAATATTTCATCTCCACATGATCAAAATTTCATCTTTTGAAGCCTCGTAGAAAAAATGTTATAGCAAAAATTCCAATATAACATGTTTGAAGAAGCGAAACCTTAGACTCCAATGATGTTATACCAAATATTATGCAACCATATCAAAAATAGAAGAAAATATAGATCAACGACTTGAAAATTAGCCTCTTCGAGGGGGAAACCTCCTTTACATCACATAAATTAACAATTCTTGGATGATACACCTCCTTGGTATATATAGGAGTCTAAGGGGTCATAATATAATCAGAGTCTACATAACAATAATAATGTAAGGGCACAACAATAACAACAGTGGGCTTCTATGGGGTAGAACAATAACAATATGGGGGCTATGTGGGCACAATAATAATAATAGGGGGCTACACTAACAATAAAAATAAGGGGGATACAATAGTATTATATGGACCTAACATTATGATTTTGTGGTGGTGCTATTTGGGCTTACTAATGCCCTGCAATTTTCATGTGCTTGATGAATAGTGTGTTGCACCCTTACCTAGAAAAGATTATGGTATTTTTTGCTGATGAAGTTATAATATATTCATCTACCAAGGAGGAGCACGCAGATAATTTGGCCATAGTACTACAATTTCTAAGAGATGTGATTTCTTCCAATCACAAATCCATTATTTGGGACACACTGCTTCAAAAGATGGAGTAGCAGTTGCTAGAGAAGGTTAAGGCCATTATGGAATGGAAAAGCCCTAAGAATGTGGTTGAAGTTAGGTCCTTCATGGGACTGGAAATCTATTACAAAAGGTTCATCAAGAACTTCTCCAATATTAGCCACCCAATTACTACACTGCAAAGGAAAGGGAAAAAGTTTGAATGGATAGTTTATTATACTACAAGCTTCAATCAATTGAAGTAGTTGTTAACCAATGCACCAGTGCTAAGGATGGAAAATCCTGAGAAGTATTTCGTCATATGCACAGATGCTTGCAAGGAGGACCTTGGTGGATTCTTGACATAGTAAGGCTAAGTGGTCTATCATGAATCTCGGAAGTTGAATGAACATCAGCAAAACCATGTAACTCATGATTTGGAATTAGCTGCCATCATCCATGCATTGAAGATGCAGATGCACTACCTTCTTAGTACAAAATTTACTCTCATGACTAATAATGGAGGGTTGAAATATTTGTTTGATCAAAATAAATTAATTGCATGGAAATTTAGATGGTTGTCCACACTCAGCTAGTTTGATTTCAAGATCAAATACATTAAGGAAAGGATAATAAAGTGGTTAATGTACTTAGCAGAAGAGTGCAAATAAACCATATAGCAGCCATAAGTTCCTATCAAAATGATATTGAAGAAAGGATAAAAAATGTAGGGCAGCGAGATGAAAAATATCAACAGTTAAAGAAGAAGTTACAACAAGAGTCTGACGGTGATCATGACAAGGAATATTTCCTCTCAAAAGATGGTCTGATTAGATTCAAGAATATAATCTATGTGCCAAATGAGGGCAATATAAAGAAGCTAATATTGAAGTATTTTCATTCAAATCCATTCTTTGTTCATCCATGGTATCAAAATACTCTTACAACAATCAAGAAATTTTACTATTGACTCGAAAAGGGAGGTAGCTGATTTTATCTCCAAATGCATAGAATTTTGAGAAGTAAAGGTTGAGTGTAAGGACCCAACTGGCTTATTCCAGTCTATTTACATTCTGGAATGGAATTGGGAGGTGATTTTTATGGAATTTATTATATGGTTTCCAAATACTTCTAAGAAACATGATGCAATCATGATAGTTGTTAATAAGTTGAGCAAAGTGGCTCACTTCGTAGTTGTTAAGTCTACAAATTTAGCTAGTGAAGTGGCCCAAAATTTCATAAAGGGAATTGTGAAATTGCATGGAGTTCCCAAGAATATTATCTTAGATAGAGATACCAATTTCACTTCAAAGTTTTGGAGAGAGATATTTGTTGGATTGGGAACTAAGTTGGCATTTAGTGCAGCTCACCATCCGCAAACTGATAGGAAAACAGAGACGACAAAAAAAATTCTTGAGGAGATTCTAATAAAATATGTAATGCACCAACCAAGGTAGTGGGAAGAATATATTCCACTTGTATAATTTTCATATAATAATGGGTATCAGAAATCGATGAAAATGAGTCGATTTGAAGCACTTTATGGTAGAAGTTATAATACTCATATCAGTTGGAGTGATTCAATGAATAGGGACATTATTGGCTTGATATGTTGAAGGATATGCAACAAGAAATGAAAACCATTAAAATGAATTTAAGGGTGGCACAGGACAAGAAAAAAGAGTTATGCGAGCTAGCATAGGGTTCATAAAGAGTTCCAAGTTGGGAAACATGTTTTCTTGTGAGTTAGACCCAAGAAGAACTCTTTAAAATTTGGGTAATGTGCTAAGCTGGCACCACAATTCTGAGGGCCATTTGAAGTGATCGAAATGATAGGGTCAGTTGCCTATAGGTTGGTCTTGCCTCCATCAATAATAGTTCATGATGTGTTTCATGTTTCATTGCTTAAAATATATGTGCAAGGCGCTAATCATGTAATTGATTGGTCTATGTTACAGGTAGAACCAGAGGGAGAGTTCCAACCAAAACCTTTATACATCCTATATTGAAGATAGCTCAATGTGCTCTGGAATCGAGAAATAGAGAAATTCAAAGTGAAATGGAGGCACTTTGGGTGTGAGGAAGCCACGTGTAAAATGGTTGACCAGATGTAGGCAACATATCCTTTCTTATTTGTTGAGTAAAGCAAATGTAAATACAATTGTAAATGTTGTACAATGTTGTATGTATAAAGATACATATTATTTGTGATTGGTTTTTAAGCATGAGATTTGTGTATATGGTCATTGAACACCAAGGATGGTATTCCCCTAAGGGCGAGGGGACTATGGCAAATCCTAGTAAATATTTCCTCATTGTAAAGAATTGTAATCATTTAAAAAAATAAGGATGAGAGAAACAGACATGAATTCCAGCTGCTTAGGGAGGGAGATTGCTTGAGGAATTAGTGATTTTGAATGTACCATCCATGGGTTGAATGGGAAGCATAAATGGGTTGACTATGTAATAAATTAACTGAAAATAAGAAGGGAGGGCCCATGTGTATGTAACTCTAATAGAAAGCAAATAGGACAAGAGATTAAGGAACATAAATGGGCTACATTGCCCAATGCAAGTTGACTACATGGTTCCTTGGAAAAATATAGTTGGTTGGTCTGTTGGGTAACATGAAAACAAGTCAAGAGGAGAGAACATTATCACATGCATGCACAGTGGTGAGCACTTGGGAAAAAAATCCTCCAAATGCAGAGGTGAAGGGAAAAGAAACTTGTATAATGACAATGATCGAGCTTGGGAGAAAATAAACCAGCTGATGAAATCTTGAGAGGCTTGTTGGGTGAAAACATTATAGAGATTAGTGGCTTTCCTAAAAGCTAAAGAACCCACTGGAAGCTTGTGGATTGATGAACCTACTATATTACTATATTGGGAAGAGACACTCAAGTATTTGTGAGGTAGATGGACCACCTGGAGTTGCCTTGGGGCTAAAGCATTGGTGCTTGACTCACTATTGAAATACCTAGAGGGGTTATCTCTTACCCATAAGTACCTTATCCACTGATGAAACTTCCCTTGATGTGGACTCTCTTCTCCTGAAAGTGAGTTGAGACAACTTGTGGTATCCTGCCATGGATTTTAATCATGTCTGAAAAATATGGAAGGACTGAGTGGAAACATGTGTGCCTGGTGGATAAAGGTAGAGTGACCTTGTGACATCTTGTTTCAGCTATCAATATTGGTTAATTTTCCTCTCAAGAGAACTCCACCTCAAGCATTGGAATATGGCTTGAGGATGACATCTACAAGTGAAGGTGATTGTAGTTTGTCTGAGGTTGGGTGGAGATCTGATGTCCCACTCTCTGTTGGAAAAGCTTCGTGTTGCATAACACAAGTATTCATCTATGAGGACCTTTGTTTAAATGTCCTATACATATGTTTTCCACTGGTTAAATGTTGTATTCCTAATATGAAATTGGGGCTTCATTCATAAAAGAGGAATGTCAATGCTCTATGCAATTAGTTTTAAGGAAAGAATTGTTTTCCTATGATTAAATCTGGACTGGATTGTAACTGTAATAACTAGTTGAACTTATGGGTGGAATGTCTTCGTTAAAATGATTTGTGTGTCTTCTCTGAAGTCAAAATTTAGTCCAGTGGCGTGTATGCAAGCTTCCGATATGAGTAAATATATGATTATATGCATTGGGCTGCAAATTTCTCGTTTAATCTCAGAAGGGATAACCCAGAAGGGCCTACTTACACCCTTGTTTGTTTATGGATTATGCATTGGAGGCATGGGTGAAGGCCCTTATACATGCATTAATAGTGCCAAGCGTTGGGTTAGAAACCTTAAGTCTGGAGCACATGACCTCTGAAGGAAATGGCTTAAACCATTTCAATTGACTAGGTGTAGTGATCAAGTGTTAGACAAGGAGAAATTTGGGTCATTGATGGGTAAGCGCTTGTAGCCATCCATGTGTCCCAAGGATTTGGTACCCTGGAGATTTTAATGGGAGGTTGGGTGAGTCCTGTTGAGATAAAAATGTTGGGACGATGTGGCATGATGGGTGACGAGCCTCCAAAATAGGTACAATTCAAGGCCCATCTGAACATCCTTTGGCACATTTTAACCTCTCTTTTTGCATTTGATAATATATTTTTCAAGTTATAATGCTTATGAAGGTTAGGGAATATTTGCTATATCATGTAGCCTAATGCATTAAATGTGCAGGACAAATAGGATTTATTATGCAAAACAAGTTAGATACTAGTAGGAGAAGATCTAGGAGGGTTGTTCCTTGCATCAACCCATCAACAACTCGACTAGCTCATGAGAAGTTTCCCCTCAATGGCTGTGAGTACCCGAGGAGACCATATCCACTTTTACAGGAGTTTTGGAGGGAAGTAGTCCTCCCTTCTAGGAGTTTGCCCCTCACTCACTTTTGTATAAATAAAATATCCTAGCAACTCAATAGGGATTCGAATTCTAAAGGCAAGATAGTGAATATTAGAGAAGGAGACTTTTGCTTGTTATTTCCATTGTCATGTTACATGTTTGAACAGTTTTTATTTTAATGAAAAGCGTCATTTGCTTCTACTCTGAGTTTTATTCAAGGGAGTTGAGTCTCCTTGGGTTAGGGCCCAATCCAAGTGCTCAATCCCCTTCTTATGTACATTTCTTAATGCATTTATTTCTCATGCACTTAGTCTAATTGTGATGTTATGAAAATCTGGTTTATAAGGAAAGCATTGTGTCTGCAGTTTGATGAGTGAGCTCTCTTTGGAAGCTTAGGTTTGTACCATCTGTGGACAAGCACCAAAAATAGTCTTTATTTAATACAACAAGCAAGTCATCTTGTTTCAAATTCAATTCATCCTTTCATTGATCATTTGTTCTCTACAGTTAGTGTTTGGTTTGACATTTAATCACTTTGTTTTCATTAGTTGAAGATTTAGTTGTGCGTATATGAAATCTATTGGTTCATAGGGTATAATAACATAATTTTCTATGCATGAGCACCACCACCTTCAACACTCCTCCTTCCATTTCTATTCAATTCTGTAAATTGTGTGCGTGCTAGAAATTACCTCACTGAGCTCTAGGAGATCGTTAGTTTTGATTTTCCCTTCCACAAGTTGGGCTACTGAGTATACCTTGGCTTGGTAAGATATTTTACACCCTTCCATATCTTCCTACCACCGTTTTCCACCTTCAGGTCTCTCCTAGAACCATTAGATTGCTCTCGCATGCAATCTTGTAGCAAAACAGGGCATCCTGTAGAAATTGCCTCTAAAGCTTGTTTGTTTCTTCTCATCACTCCATAATGTCCTCTAAGAATTCAAAACTAACTTTAGAAGACCAAAGACCCTCTAGACTCCTTCCTTTTATCGTTGTAGTTTCAATCCTACAACTAGGGTATATTGTTTTGGTAATGTGATAAGTAGAATGAAAGTAATTTACCTTGATCACTTTTGAGCATTTAATTGTTTTTGCAAATAGAATAGAATTTACCTTGTTTGTAGTAGCATATATTTGTTTCCTGCAAGATAGATGAAATTTACTTTCATAGCATTTAATTTCATGCAACTATCTTAGGGTTACTTTCCTGCTATTTACTTTCTACAAGATTGATTGGGATCTCTTTTCTAGCATTTCCTTTCATGCAAAAAGATTAGTGTTTCTTCCATGCAGTAGAATAAGTTATGCTTCAATCATATCTTTTCTTGCAAAGTTAATCTAGGTAGTTTTCCTTTTCTTATTTTGCAAAGTGGTCTCTATACATCTCAATTCAAGTCATTGCTTCAAAATAACTCTAAGTAGAATCTTTCTTGTTATGCATATAGCACTAACACCTCTTAAGTTTGTACGAACTCCAGATTGATAAATCAAAGTTGGTAGCCTTGGGAGTTGTAGCATTCTTATTGTAATATAGGGACTCCTCAATGGGCCATTATATGGGCATGCACGTCAACAAGGCAGGAAGCTCAATTCCTAGATAACATGAAATCCATGAACTACATGGGTCAAAAGACAATGTGGCACTCAGTCCATGTGGAGGGAGTGATGAAGGATGATGTCACCCTAGCATTTAGGATCGATGACATTACCGCCAACCCCGAACCTAGAAATTTTTTGATAGAGGAGCTAGTAGAACTCCCACGATTTAAGTCTCGGGGTGATTGGGCACATGGGGGTCGTTCAATGGGGGTAAGTGTCGCATGGTGTAAAATATCTTGCATATAGGTCAAGGGAGTGGCCAAGTTACATCGCAAGGCATATATTTCCACATAGGACCATGAGGTTGTCCTCGGCATTTTCAGCAAGGAATGGTATCGAAACATGTCGGGATGTTACTCTCAAGGTGACATGGACATGGAGGGCTCACACCCGCATGCATGGTATATGTTGCATATTAGTTATCGATTGGTCTGTGTGTCCCATAGGAAAGGGGTTAATACATGACACCAGTATGGATGGGCTAGCAGCTAGTGTAACACTACCATGTGGAAGTGAGGTGGTTGACTCGGATAGCCACATGGGCGCCACGTGCAGGTCAAGATGGTGTGGCACTATTTGATAGGCAATTCTTTGAATGTTCATCCGGGAGTCTAATTGAAGCAAGTTTTATATCATTGGAAAGGTCTTGACAAGACAAATGCAATGATGTTATCCATTTTAATATTTTGAAGAAGTTGTAAGATATCGAAAGATTTAGACCCCATTTCCATATAGAAAAAAAAAAAAAAAAAAAAA
The DNA here is from genome assembly GCA_000404065.3 of Pinus taeda. Lineage (NCBI taxonomy): Eukaryota > Viridiplantae > Streptophyta > Pinopsida > Pinales > Pinaceae > Pinus > Pinus taeda. The sequence goes on along the minus strand of APFE030180355.1, from coordinate 33,078 downwards.
AAAAAAAAAAAAAAAAAAAAAAAAAACAAACAAACAAACAAACAAACAAACAAACAAACAAACAAACAAAAACAAAAACAAAAAAAATTGGAGTTTGGATCAGCATAGTAACTTACTCCTTCTACCCTTAGTATGGGCTAGGGACAGTAGGTGATATGTTACATCAATGCATGAACATATATTTCACACATGTTTAAATCAATGTTGTGTGTAATTTGAACATCTATTTGTTACTATTTTAAGTTCACAAATTCTTCCTCGTCCATTTGTATAGATGCCTCTTGTTCCTCTTCATCATTATTTTCTAAGGTGGAAAAATTTATTTCTTGACATTTATGCTATTTGGACCATTTATTGTTACAACCAAAGCGTAGTTTTTTTTATCCTCTTTCTTCCATTTCCTTTTGTGATATTCTAGTAGAATGAGGTAATATTTTCTTGTGAACTCCAAAACAAACTTTGATTCCCACATATGTTAAAGCCATAACAGGAATTCATTATTATGGTTAGGTTGACCTAGTGGTAGGTTACATCATGTAAATACATCTGCTCCATCAAAAAAAATTAATTGAACTTTAAGAAGGTTCATACACTCATTAAACCATCCATAAGTAACTCCACTAATAGAGTTAAATCCACCTAACAAATGCTTATTATTGGAAAATTGTTCAACATGAATACTACCTTAATTTTCATTAATCCCTTAATATAACCATTCTACTATTAGTGAACAAATAGGATCATCATTATTTTCATTAAACATCTGTGTGTTCAAATGCACAGATTTGACCCTCATAATATCATAAATTAGGGTTGCATGAAAATCAATCAACGCCCTCTCTAAAGAACTATATAGGTTGCATATTAAACTAGTGATTTTGATTAGGTTCAATGTTTAGTCGAAGGTGGAGTCAGCATCAACTAAACGAATGAATGGAATTTTATATGAGACCAGCAAAAAATAGGATACAAAGTTTGAGAAGTTTATGCAACAACGACAAAAAATGAAAAGCAAAATATGATAGTAATTCCATGCACAACAATATAATTTAACTATTAAGCACATAATTGCATGAGGCCACATGTCTAATCTTGGGGCACGGGCTAGATTTCATAGTTGAACTAGAAAGAATCCCTATAAAGAGACTAATCTATGTATCATTTTAAAATCTATCATGGGAGAAATCCGAAGAGATAAAACTAAGAAGTCAGCCCCAACAAAACACTAGAAAGACACAGGACACCATATATGCATCAAGGATGCTAAAATCATTGCCAAACTAGAGCACTATGGAAAAAGGAAGGCATGAGGGGGCCTAGAAATTGAGCTAAATCATAATAATTTGAATAGAGATGGTCTTGAGATCAATGAAATGTGGAAGCTTGTCCTACACAATATTATGAATAAAATTAATAATCCAAATGATTAATGATTCGACTACAAAGTTGACATATAACATAAGTTGGATTATTATTAATTATTGGGGAGATAATTTTCTAGGTTTTGAATTCTATCAAGCTCTTGAAGATGATCACCATTATGACATCGAAATATCAAGTTTCTCTTAAATTAATGTGATTTCTCCATTTATTCTTTACACATTCCCCCTTTGTCTGGTGCAATTTGAGATGTATGTGGAAGGGACTCAAACTTGAGCTTTTGGATTATTTTTTTCATCAATGATTCATAATTGTATCTGGTGGTTTTGGTTGACCATTATATCTAGTGGTTTTTGGTTGGCCACTAACCATTTTCACAATATACTCCCCCAAGATCATGAAAATGAGTTCACTTTTCTCCTCACCCATGTACACCCCCCTGCAAGACAATACCTTTCTTTCTTTTTATTTTCTTTTTTTAACTCATGTTTCAATTTAAAGGGCATGTAGAATTGGGTCTCGATCATGCCAAAAATATTCATCTAAATTAGTTGTTTAAAATTCCTTTGTTTTTGTGATTTATTTATGCAAATATGTCTTTACCTGTATTTGAACTAAACGATGAGACTTATGTAACTTCTTGACTTGTTGATTCCAATGCCAAGAACTTATATAGCCATAATGAGTTGTTTTGCTTTGCTTTTAACTATCTTCTTCTTTAAAGAATTTTTTTGGGAGATGATTTTTCTTCCCATAATGAAAACAACGATGTGGATCAAAACACTATCTCCGTATGGCCAACTTAGTAACAATTTTCACACTCAAGTTTTTCCTCAATATTTTTATCATCAACTCTATCAATGACCTCATTAATATCTAAAGGCTTCAATTTTTTATCAAGAAATCACACACCTAAAAACTAAATCGATTTGGAGTAATATGGAATATGAAAAATATTTTCTTTGTGATATCATAAGACAAGCCTATTCTCTTATTGAATTTCAACTGTTCCCAAGGTCTAACAATCATGTTGCAAGACCATTTATATGTTCTTGAAATTCACATTTACTACTATTGTTATCACTCTATGCTTTTGTTTTTTATTCATTTCCACAAGGCTTTCCTTCATTAGTTTACATTATACTTCCTTCTCATGACTAGTTAAGTAATCACCATCTGTATATTTTGTTGTATCTATATCAATCATTAGGTTGAGTGTATCATACAAATAACATTAATCATTTGTGTTAGGTCATCATTGCACATGTTGCATCAACTATATTTTGAACTCGTTTCTTCTTTTGAATTAAGTTTAGTTCAAGAGTTTCAATAATTTTATCATTCACATTAATTTGATTATGAAGATCAATAACCCAATTATGTAATTCATGTTAGGAGTCTTGTAGGTCCTTGATTTCTTGATTGGGATTTTACAAACACTTTCATCATTTACCCATTTTAGAATTTACAATTTCCATCCTTTCTTGCTTATATTTTTTCTTTTGTATCACTCTTGTTTGTTCTTTATGCCATGCCTAAGGTGTCAAATATTATCAGTAATGCAACCTAAATTGTGATCTTTTACAACGATTTGATCATGATTAAAATGACGTCCTTTTTCCATTTCAAGCGGGTATTTTTTGTCACTTTTCACAATTGACTTTGAAATGGTTTTCATCTCTACTCGCTTACAATTCAATGAATTAGATTCAATAACAATCATAAGCTTCAATTTCAAGGACTAAACAAACTATTAACCAAAAAATGCACACTTGAATTAAAGATTATGGATCACATGATTCATGTATGTAAAAAGGGAGTTCTCATGAAAAAGGAGAAGTCAACAAGTGAGCTCATGGTGTTTCCCAATTGTATTTGGAAAAGTGAAATAAAAAGGGGAATTAATTATATAATTAATGAATTGACGTTACCTTTTTAATTAACATGTATTTTCATGAAGAGATGATAATATTTAAAAGGAGAAAGCATTAGAAGGAAAGAGGGTGTGAGAAAAAATGTAATTTGTGGAGAGAAAAAGCCATCTTGTCATTTTCACTATAACTTCTTTTTTGGGCGATTTCAAATGGTGAAATTTGAGCACATTGAAGAGAGATAAAGGGGAACATTGAGTTAAAATTTCATATCTTGTTTCACTATACTTTCAGAGATATACATAGTGGAAGTTAGTGTTTGTGATTGGTCTTAAAATCTGTTTCAAACAAGTCATTTCAATATTTTTTCTATAACTTAAATTTTGGGGCATTTCAAACTACAAAACTTTGAGGAGACATAGGCACGATCTTTGGGTACATGTGATCAAAATTCCAAACATTGATTTATCCTACATTCTGAGATATGCCCCATGAAAGCTAAGGTTCTTGAATGCTCTTAAAATTAGTTTCAAACAAGTTAGTTTAGTATTTTTGCTATCACATATTTTCTAGGATGTTTCAAACTATGAAATTTTGACGAGACGAAGAGGAGATCTTAGGGTACATGTGGTCAAAATGACATTGGTTCATCATGTGAAATTTAGCATTCCTAAATTCACTTGAAATCAATTTCAATCAAGTCAATTTGACATTTGTGCTATAACAATTTTCTTGGATCTTTTAAACTACAAAATTTTCATAAATATATGGAAACATATTGCAGTATCTCACGTAAAAATTTCGAACTTTGATTCGTTATACTGTTGGATATATGCCTTGTGGAAGTTACAGTTTTTGAATGGTACTAAAATGAGATTCATTCAACCTGAAATTTTTGTTGTAACTTTTTCTCTTAGAATTTTCATGGTTTGAATTTTTTTGAGATCTAAGTAGACATATAGAAGTTCTTTTAGTAAATTTTATAAACATATTTGCAAAATTGGATACTTGACATGATGTACAAATTTGTTCTTTAGAAGAGGCAAAAAACAACAAGCTTTGGGAGAGTCACCATATATTTCATTTGGAAATTCAAATTTTGGTCAAACCTAGTGAAGGAAGAAATACTGAATAGACCTAGTGAAGGCCAAAGCAGCAAGCAAACATGGTGGAAGAAAAAGCAGTGAGTAGACATGGTGAAGGAAGAAGTAGCAAGCAAAATCAATGAAGGGTAAATGTTATCATCTTTTGAAGAAGTTGTATGAACTAAAGAAGAGTTGTAATTGAGGGGTTTTGTTCAAACAAAGGGATTGATGCCTCTTGCTAAGTTGGTGATTAGTGGTGGGGATTGGTGACTCTAGTAGGTTGATGTCCATGAATATTTGTTGTAGTGGGGATTGGTGTCTCCAGCAGGTTGGTGCCTACGAATATTTTCAATAGTGAGGATTGGTGTCTTTAGTGGATTGATGTCGACAAAGATTTGTAAGAGTGGGTTGGTGTCTACCAGGGTTTATACTAGGGGAATTGATGTCTCGAATAGGTTGGTGCCTACAAATATTTGTAACAATAGGTTGTTAGGCCCCTATACTACTAGTGTAACCCCTTATTGTTATTAGTACAACCCCCTTATTATATTTGTGTACCCATGTAGTCCCCATATTGTTATTATTGTGCCCCATAGAAGCCCACTATTGTTATTATCGTGCCCTTACATTATTATTGTTATGTCAGCTCTGATTATATTATGACCCCTTGGACTCCTATATATAGAAAGGAGGTCTTGTCATTAGTATCATCCAAGAATTTCTCATTTGTGTAATCTAAAGGAGGTTTCCCCCTTGAAGAGGCTGAATTCTAAGGTGTTAATCTATCTTTTCTATCTTTTTGTGAGCTGGTTTCATAACATTTGGTATCGGAGTTTTGGATTCTAGGGTTTCGCTGCTCCAAACAGGTCATCGTGGAATTTTCGCCATAACTTTTTTTCTATGACGTTTCAGAAGCTAAAACAAAAACCCATTTGAGAAGCAATCGCGCTAAACTTCAGGTTCGAATTTCATATCTTGTCTTGCTATATTTTCGGAGATATAATCTGAGGAAGTTAGGGCTTTTGCAAGCTCCAGAATTTCATCTAAAACAGGTCATTGCAGACTTTGCATTATAACTCTTTCGCTACAAAGTTTCAGAAGCTAAAACAAAAACCCATTTGATAAAAAATCGGTCTGAACCTTGGCTCTGAATTTCAGATCCTGTCTCATTATAGTTTCAAAGATATAGTATGAAGAAGTTAGGGTTTTTGGAGACCCCCGAATTACATTCCAAACAGGTCACCTTGGGAAAATCGTCATAACTATATCTCTAAGCATCAGATTGAAATTTCGTAAGAAGTTACAGAAAGAGGATGGACTTTAGTTTCTTTTGTATATTTTGTAGATCCAAAGGTCAAAACTGTGACACGTGGCACTTCATACAAGTTCACTCTTTTGAAAAGGTATATAATCAGGTCATCTTGGGAGATTGTGCATAACTCTTTCTTGGAGAATCCAATTTTGATCAGACTGGTGGCATTGGAAAGAGGACACAGAGTGCTACTACAGGCCGCAATTTCAAAACTATAAGAGCTGAAAGTGCAAATCTATAGTCGTTTCAAGATCGAGCTCCTAAAATCAAGAAAAGGCGATATGAGGAAGTTTGATGACAAGGATCCGATAAATTGGATACTATAGATGGAGCAATATTTTGATCTGCATGAGGTGCAACTGTTACAAAAGGTACGTATTGCATCTTCATATTTAGAACCAGATCAATTGTTATGGTATAAAATGCTTTGTTCTCATAAACCACTTGTTACGTGGTCAATTTTCACGGAGGAAATGATAGCACATTATGAGGATACAAAGAGAAACACCTTCTTTAGCCAATTGATAAATCTCAAACAAAAGTGTTTAATGGCAGAGCACATTGAGGACTTGAAAAAATTGAATATAAGGGTAAATGATATTCCAGAGAAGCAAAGGATTGATGTCTTCATAGGTACTTTAAAGGATAGCATTCAACATGAGGTTCGTCTTTTGGAACCTAATTCATTGAAGAAGGCATTAAGGTGGGCAAGAAAAATTTAAACTGAAATTATGGAAACAAGGAATCCCACCAATCATGACTATAATTATGGAAGTGTTTCTTCTCCTAGCCTTCCACAACCCTACAAGGTTTACACAACAATTGGAATAGAAAAGAGAAAAAGGGCTTCGTTACAATTGTGATAGAAAATGCACTAAAGTTCATAAGTGTGCTGAGAAAAAATTATTTTACATAGAGTATGAAGAGGAGGAAGAAAAGGATCAAGAAACATAAAAAGAAGATGATATATGCCAGGACCCAACCCCAGAGAAAGAAGAAACGAATCCGACCATATCTTGTAAAGCATTGGCAAGAATTACCACTCCTCGAACTCTCAAGATAGAAGGACATATCAAGAAGAAAAAGGTTCAAGAAGTGAAATATCACATCGAGAAAGAAGAAATGA
>APFE030180355.1:0-26162 GCA_000404065.3 Pinus taeda | reverse complement strand
TCAAACTCTCAAGATAGAAAGACATATCAAGAAGAAAAAGGTTCAAGCAGTGAAAGATCACATCGAGCATCAACAACAAGTTCTCCAACTTTTAAAGGATAACGCCACTTTGGTGTAGAATCAAATGAAACAATAGATAGATCAACATCACAGTAAAAAAATTTTTGATGTAGGTGATTGGGTATTTTTACGGCTACATCTCAAGCAAGCTATTTATGAGAAGGAAATTTTGGAAATACTACATGACTTAAGAAATGGCGACCTTACCCAATGGGAAGACACTTCAAGGTAAAAATGGATCATGATAGTCTTAAATACTTTTTAGAACAAATATTATGTTTAGAAGAACAGAAAAAATGGGTCACAAATATGTTGGGTTATGACTTTGACATCATCTACAGAAAAGGGAAGAAAACTTTTGTTGCAGATGCACTCTCAAGAAAGGATGAGGATGTGGAAGCATTTTTTCGTGTTATTTCTATTATCCAACCAGATTGGATAAACGAAGAAAGGGATGAATAGAAGGACAAAGAAGTGTGGCCACTCATTCAAAAATTGCAGAATATCCCAATTCAAACAATATTGCCAGAACTTGAAGAGGAAGGAAAAATCATATTGGAACCTGGAGCAGTCACGGAAACAAGAACCCGACAGCTACAGAATCGATCAATTTCAAAGTATCTCATCAAGTGGAAGAACTTAATCGCTGAAGATTCCACATGGGAGGACAAGAATTTTATACAGAAACATCAAGAACTACTCAAGCATTGAGGACAACACTTTTTGAAGGAGAGGGGCATGTTAGGCCCCTATACTACTAGTGTAAACCCTTATTGTTATTAGTACAACCCCCTCATTATATTGTTGTACCCATGTAGTCCCCATATTGTTATTATTGTGCCCCATAGAAGCCCACTATTGTTATTATTGTGCCCTTACATTATTATTGTTATGTCGGCTCTGATTATATTATGACCCCTCAAACTCCTATACATAGGAAGGAGGTATTGTCATTCGTATCATCCAAGAATTGTTCATTTGTGTAATGTAAAAGAGGTTTCCCCCTCGAAGAGGCTGAATTCTAAGGCGTTGATGTATATTTTCTATCTTTTTGTGAGATGGTTTCATAACATAGGTTGTTGTTACCTACTAAGACTTATAAAAAGAAGTTTTATAGTTTCCCCCAAAAGGGTTGCCACATGTGATAGATCTCATACTTGATTGTTTTCTTATGGTTCCTAAATTTTTAAATAGGGAAAAATCATCTTCTACTAATTCACACCCCCTCCTCCTCACTATAAGTGTTTGTTCAATACTCTCAACAAGAGAAAAGAACTTTTGAAACCCTTAATAATATAGAGTATATAGTGGTTGCATATATAATAATAATAATATTAATAATAATTTAAATTTCAAATCATAGACTAGCCAAGTGTCAAATTTGACATATGAGACCCTTTTGTTTATGGACCAAGGAACCCTTTTCATGCAACTATTTCATTGCTTAGTTTCTAGAGGTGCACATACCCTACACCCATTCAAATTCGACCATTGACCTCCAAATAGGAAACATTATTTTGTTTCAGAATTGATATAGATGCAAAGTTTTTGAGTTTTGGGTCCCTATATATCAACCATTTTTCTATATCAAGTTAGAAGAAAGGTAAATGCACACAAAAAGAATGTAGTTATTGTCATTCAAAAAAATACATAAACAAATTCTCTACAATGTTATACCCTCAAACTATATAAAACTATATTATAATTATATTGGGCTATGTAAAACTCTATTAAAAAATATCAAAACTTACCATGCTAAAATATATATTGTTAATGTCAATTTTCTCTTATTAGCATTATATGGGTAAGAAATACAATGTTATCTATATGTAAACTTAAAAATTAACATGTTTTTAATACTTAAATGGCCAATTATTTTAGAAAATGATGATCACAAAATGACTATTTCTATTTTATAATATATTAATATGAAAAGATTATTAGTAAAATTTATAGCTTCGTTTATAATTGTATTGGTATTAAAAAAAAATTAAAAAAAACATATGGAACTTCATATTTATTACCATTTCTAATTGTTATTATAATTTAAAAATATATATTCAAATAATTTACATATATATAAATAAATGATTAGTTTATAATTTGTTAATGAGGTTGTTTGGGTGTTGGAAGAAGGAATGGAATCCTCTCCACTTGAGGTCAATTCCCCGCAAGTGACATAGTGGATGTTGACAGTATTGACGATATATATATCTTCATCATATAGAAATACAACATTGTTACCTATGAAAAAAAAAAATTATAAATTAACTTATGCTGGTTATCGTAAAATTAAATATTTATAAGTGATCATCATATATAATATATGACATTATACTCATGAAAAAAAATAATTTATAAATTAAATTAAGTAAAATTTTACCAATAAACTCGCTCTTAAATAAATCCACATTAAACATTTAGTTTTTGAACCATCAATTCACTCATAAATTCCATCACTTTACTTGTATATAAACTTTATGTATGAAAAAACCTCTTTTTTGAAAATGTTCTCAACATTAGCTAAGATTGAACATTTAATTTCCCAACCATCACTTCACTTATATATAACATAATTTTCAAATAGAGTTATCCTTATAAATAAAGGCACAAATAATTATTTTTTTGTTACTTCACTCACTCCCTCCGAGGAGGACTACACAGTTTCTCTTTTGGTCAGGTACTGCCTCATCAAAGTAATGCGTATGCATACACAAAATGTAATTTTCACTTATTAATGGAAATTACGACTTTTTCTACAGGAAAAAAATTATAAACGAAGGCACAATAGGTAGTTATTATGTTTTATGAATTCATATTCATTATCATTATAAGTGTGTGTGTAAAAGAGAGAAAGTTATAAATTAGACTTGTTTCAAGTGGTTTGTAGGAATGATTGTTATCATTTCTATCCAATTTCCAATCCTAAAATAACATGTTGACCTCATGTTAAGCATGTTTTTTATGACTTCGAATTCTACTATTATATTATATATAAACTTAATTATGAAAAAACCTTTTTTTCCAAAAGGTTTTGAACATTAGTTGAGATTGAACAATTAATTTCTCAACCAACACTTCACTTATATATAACCCATTTTTCAAATAGAGTTATCATTATAAATGAAGAGACTTGGTTGTTATTATGTTTTATGAATTGATATTCATTATCATTATAAGTGTGTGTATGAGTGAGACAAAGATCAATTGGACTTGTTTCAAGTGGTTTGGAGGAATGATTGTTATCATCTCTATCTAATTTCAAAAGCTACAAATAACATGTTGACCTCATATTAAGTATGTTCTTTTATGACTTTGAATTTTGCTATTATATAGCCTTGAACCTTGAAAAACATCTTACTTGTGTGTGTGAGAGAGAGAGTTGTCAATTAGACTTATTTCAAGTGATTTGGAGGAACGATTGTTATCCTCTTCATCCAATTTCACTCCTACAAATAAGTATGCTTTTTTTTATGACTTTGAACATTGCTATCATATGACCTTGAACCTTGAAAAATATCTTACTAAGAGAGAATGACAAAACTATAAACTGAGCTTATTTCAAGTATTTTGGAGGAATGATTGTTATCCTCTCTGTCTAGTGTCAATCTTATAAATATTTTTTTCTTTTTTTTTTCAATCCTACAAATAAATATGAATTTTTTTTACTTTAAACCTTCCTTTATATGGCCTTGAATCTTGAAAAATATTTTGTATAAATTCAATATTAAAATATTTGATTACATATATGAATGCGAAATACAAAATCCCTCTTTATGTTTTCATGAAGCTACGTGGAAGCATCATTGATATCATGATTTATGCCTTCATTTTTGTTGAATTATATATATGATGTGATGTTGGGAAAATTTTCACTATGCCATGGTATCAAAGGAAGGCACTTCCCTCATTCACACTATAAGAATAAATTCCTTTTTTTCATCTAACAATTTGATACCAAGTGGGAGGTTTTCTTCTTTATAATAAAACCACCATATTCAAGATCTGTTATATAACATGTGAATGGGCCACTCCCATTTTAACACCAATGTGAACCCATACATATATATATATATATATATATATAGTGAAATGATAGTGTCCATATAAGAGTGCGAGAAAGGATTATTTATCTTTTAACTATACGCAAGACCAATTCTTTAATTGCAACACCTTTCCTTTCGTCCAAGATCCTTTTCAATGACAAGATAGCACTTCGTGACCGTGGGTGTAACCAACACACTTAATCCCAGACTCTAGCGTTTATAAATGGAACACAACTTTTTACCTTTGAAACTCCCTAGCGCTCAAGCTATAAAAAAAAGGAGTTATATGACCACTACTTCAACCCGCAAAGATTATGTTTCAAGTCACCCTAGTGATTATGTACCGAGTCCCCTACTTGTATTTCTAGGGAAAAATCTCCAAGATGGGAATAATTCCCATCTAGTGTCGATTTCTGATTTCCCATCAAGTGTTGACCTCAGCAACAAAAGTATATCCTGGGTGTTTAATCAAACCCACTTGCAATGACCTCTAGGCTGGGAAATTTAACAACAATTGTAGCTTTCCTCCCCGTCACTTGTCACCGAATATTTTGTTCCGATGATTTCAAACTAAGTTACCCTGGCGATTTAAAACACAATCACTCGTAAGAACCTCTAGGGTGATTTCCTCTAGGGAAAGATTGTCTTGTGACAGAAATTGGTTTTATCTTCCAAACCCTATTAATTGACAAACTCCTCTTGAATAAAACTATCTCAACTTATGTCAAAGGAAATGGCTTCTTTGTGCGGCTTCTGTACAAGGATTTTACAGAATTTCCATACACACATGATTACTCCTCTTCTAATTAGACTTATACTCTTCTTTATGACATTATTACAATCCTCCAAGATTCTTGAATCATTGATCAATGATCAATGATCCTTCGGTCCAACAGTAAAAATCTTTAATATAACATTCTAGTGTTGCTCCTCTGAGTCACTCTTCCTCCCAAGATTATCAATTACAATTATGTAACCTTAATGCATACTTCTTGCACACTCTTCCTACGTGCAATCCCTCCCAAGCTTATTTGTAGCAAACTTGCATCACACTCGCGCTTAATATAATTTACAGAGATACAGTTCCACATAATAATTACCATAGGATTTGGATTATCACAAGTTTCAAAGCACTCGAAATAGAGTGTTTATTTCTATTAATATTCACATTATTGTATAATTACATACAAGGCCAATGTACCCTCTCAGGCCTGATTTACATATGATTGGTCATACTTGGCCTCCGCACTCAATCCTCTCTACTCTGGTCTCTCCTTCTCAATGCTTCTTGGTTACATAATTATGCACATGATTTTGAAACCATAATTTGGTTCAGATCCACAAAATCCTCAACTATCCCTATCTATAGGATCCACTAGATCCACTTATCTCTAAAGAGATCTAACTGATCCCAAAACCTCTCTAACTATTTCAAACATTCTCGAGATCTCTTCTTAGAAGTATATGATTACAACATCCATAATCTCAATCACTCATGTACAATTCTTCTAGAATTATAAGAAAACAAAGGCAAATACATTTAATTTAAATCATTAAACTCAAATAAGGAACCAACTCCCTTGGTAAATGAAAACTCCTAGGTCTAGTCAAATGTATTTGACTTGGAGTTAAGATGCTCTTGCATCATACTCCCAAGGTGGAAAACATTCATGGTATCCTGACCTCGTGCTTTGATAGGTTGATGAAATCCTTCTAAGTCCCAAACTTTAGTTTTTCATTGATTATCTGCTCTTTCTTGTTGCTTTCTTGTTTTTGTTGTTGTCTTCCTTCCTCTTCCATGTTTCCAAACTTTATGTTGCATTTCTCCTCCTTACTTGTTGATGTAAACTTGTTCATCCATCTGCAATTTTTCATTGACCATCCTTCTCTCTTCAATATGCCTCCTTTGAGACAAGTTTATCATTAGCTTACTCATTCTTTCAATCTTTGTGTTAAACTTATCCTTTGGCTACTACATACTTTGCATTTTTTTGTTGCTTCTTTGTTGAACTTTTCTGTTGTTGCTCCTCATTGGTTTTTGTCACATATTCTTTTCATTTGTAATTTCAGGATTCTTGCTCTTATCCTCATCTTCTTGTGAATTATTGCAATCCATCATACTAGAATTCACCATGCTTGCATTTGTTGGCTTCAGATTATTCAACCAGGCCTCTAAAAATTTCATCTCCATTGTAAAATCATTCATACCTCCCATGTCTTTTTCAACAATCTTTAAATCTGATTCGTCGATGCATATTATCAAGGAAACTCCCTTTGTCATGGGATTGTTCTTTTCCACTCCATCTTCAACATTATCCTATTGAATAAATCCTACATCAACTTTATCCTTCGTGGTAGTTTCCAATAATTTTCCATTTCTAATATCTACGAATACATGCTCAAGAAGAACCTCTTATATCTTAGCTATCTCCTCCAGTAGCTTCATTTCTTTATCAACCTACATAAGCACATCATCTAAGTTTTTTTCATCACCTACAACCATCCATGAATCATCAATTTTAAAACTATAAGGCTCCTTAGCCTCAATTGATGCTTTTGTTAGCACATCCTCATGTTGATATGAACTAATCCAATAGATCATAGGATTGTCAATAAATTGTTCCTCGATGTCTCTAGCTTACTCATCATCAAGGAATAAACCTTATTCAAAAACATCCATTTTATACTCAGTTTCTCTGAGTTCTTTCTTCAATCTAGTACACATCCTTTGTCTTAGCTTGATTAGCAATGAATTCCATCTTACCTTCTTCTTTCTCAATTTCCAACCATATCTATGCCTTTCTTGTAGTAGTTGTTTCATATTACTAAGTTCTTCTCTTAACTCAACCATTTCCTTATCAAATTCCTTATCACTCATTCTCTTTATGCCATATGCTTTGGCAATTCTTCTCATCTAATTGTGACTTCTTCCTGAACCCTTAACATGACCATCAATAGTCATATTCATCCTTTCCTCCTATGGACTCTCCTTTTCCACTTGTGAGTTGCAACGAGCCTTTCCCATCTTTATAACAAGTCTGTTACTTGTCACTAGTACCAAGTCATCCTCTTGGTATCCTCTCTTTTGGTTCTCTACAGTAGAACCCCTTCTCGAGCACCTATGCTCCTCAGCTTTCAAAGTTGTTGGCTTTTGCATCTTCATATGATCACCTATCACTTCTCTTGAAAAATTTGTTGTCCTCTCTTCAGCAATTTCATCTTGCTACTGGGTTCTATCACAATTTCTTCTTTTCATAGCTTTGCTTGCTCCTTCTTTCTCCTTTCACAACTTCCTTGATGTAATGAATGTTATCAATCTTCCTATCTACTCCAACCTATAAGCACAATTCTCATAACTAGATTTAGTATAAAAGAATCAATACATGCCAATGTCTTTTCAAGATCTTTTCCTTTGACAATCCTATGCACAATGTCTTTGTATTTTCTTCATGCACTCCTCTATACATATTCTCCTATTTATAGAACATTTCAACATGCTCTAATATTTTCTGAAAGTAAGATATTGTCTTTGCAACCTTTGTCTGCAAATCTTTTCTAGAATCAACTTCATAGGGAAAATTAAATTCCTACTCAAATTCTATCCTTGTAGGAATTTACAGGGTAAGTTCCTTAGATAGAACACCAAGGGACACCGCTCACAAACAGATCATAGATCAGTACACCAGTATTCTTGATGTGGTTAAAAACCTCAAAGAGCAAAATAGTCCATGGCATGAGCCAACGCGACCACTTCAAGCAATTTATTAATGTAAAAGATAGAAAATTTACATAAGCTTCTGTCATGAACGATCACCCTACAAATGACCCTCCATGCTCTTTAAATAGAGATCATGGACCAATCGTGTGTTAAGCCACAGATCAAGTGTCGGTAATACCGAGGAAAGAATGAACCGTCAGATCACTTCATGTCCAGAACATATCGTGACTATCGGATTGTAAGTTAGAAAAGTACATAGTAAAGAAACACACTTTACCTAACTCTAAACTAGATCAAATTATACTTAACTATTTCCTATGTGTCAGAATATCCTAACATCCCCCCTTAAGAACAACTTGGGATAGGATTGAAGGAAGTACAAATATGACACAATAGGAGAAAGAAGGAGGCATTAGATCCTATCCCCCCTTAGTGACAACTTCCTGAACTTCAACCATAAGTCAAAGTTTAGTAAACTTCACCTCTGTGAGAGCCTTTGTAAAGATGTCTGCAACTTGATCATCGGTTGAACAATATTGCACTTCAAGAACATGGTCATGAATGAGCTTTTTTATGAAGTGCATGTGTAGTTCAATGTGTTTGTTGCGTTGATGTTGGACTGGATCTTTGCATAGTTTAATGGCACTTTGATTATCACACCAAAGTGTAGTCAGATATTGTTGCTAAAAGCCGAACTCTAACAAGATCTGACAAAGCCACGGGGCTTCCTTACTAGCTTCTATGACGCCATGATACTCTGCTTCTGCTGAAGAAAGAGAAATGGCACTTTGTTTCTTACAAGCCCATGTAAAAGGTCCATAACCAAGAGTGAAGAGATAACCTGCAGTAGACTTCCGATCATCAAGGTCACGAGCCCAATCAAAATCAGTGAAACCAACCAATAGAGATGCTTATGCACTGTAATGAATCCCAAACTAAACTATACCTCGAACATAACGAAGTATTCTTTTAGCTTCTTTCCAATGACTTTCATGTGGGTTTTGCATAAACAGAGAAATAAATCCAACAACAAAGGAAAGGTTAGGACGAGCATGGGTCAGAAACAAAAGTTTTCCTACAAGCTGACGGTATAAGGTAGCATCAACTTCAGGGGAAGTACAAGTGAGTGAAAGTTTGTCTCCAGACTAAAATGGAGAAGGGGCTGGCTTACAATCTTCCATGTGAAAGTGGCGTAGAAGATCATAGGCATACTTGGACTCGGAAAGGGAAATACATTCTTTGGATTGCAAGACTTGAAGACCAAGAAAATTATGCAAGTGTCTTAAGTCCGCAATTTCAAACTTCTTTTTAAGGCTGGACTTCACATGGTTTATAAGGTTGGGATCACTACCAGTAAGGATAAGATCATCAACATAACGAACAAGAATGATAAGAGACTTACCCACTTTCTTGGTGTGGACAGTATTGTCAGAATGACACCTAGAAATCCAACATCTAAAAGAAAGTTATCCATTTTTGGCATACCAAGCCCGAGGGGCTTGCTTGAGACCATAAAGGGATTTCTTAAGCCGACATACAAGGCTGGTGTCTGTTTGTATAAATCCAGGAGGTTGTTCCATATAGATTTATTCATGCAATGTTAGGTCCCTATACTACTAATGTAACCATTTATTGTTATTAGTACAACTCCCTTATTATATTGTTGTGCCCATGTAGTCCCCATATTGTTATTATTTTGCCCCATAGAAGCCCACTATTGTTATTATTGTGCCCTTAAATTATTATTGTTATGTCAACTCTGATTATATTATGACCCCTTAGACTCCTGATATATAGAAAGGAAGTCTTTTCATTTGTATCATCCAAGAATTTTTCATTTGTGTAATGTAAAGGAGGTTGCCCCCTCGAAGAGGTTGAATTCTAAAGCGTTGATCTATCTTTTATCCTTTTGTGAGCTGGTTTTCTAACATTTGGTATCAGAGCTTTGGATTCTAGGTTTTTGCTGCTCCAAACAGGTCATCGTGGCATTTTCGCTATAACTATTTTTTTGCGACATTTTCAGAAGCTAAAAAAAAAACCCATTTGAGACAAAATCTTGTTGAACCTCGAGTACAAATTTCAGATCTTCTCTCGCTATATTTTAGGATATATGATCTGAGGAAGTTGGAGTTTTTGCAAGCTCCAGAATTTCATCTAAAACAGGTCATCATGGAATTTTCGCTATAATTGTTTCACTACGAAGTTGCAGAACCTAAACAAAAAACCCCATTTGAGAAGAAATCGATTTTAACCTTGGGTCCGAATTTCAAATCTTGTTTCGCTATATTTTCGGAGGTACAATCCAAGACATTTAGGTTTTCTGTAGGCTCCCGAATTACATCCCAAACAGGTGACCTGGGGAAAATCGTCATAACTGTCTCTCTGAGCATCATATTTAAATTTCGTAAGAAATTATAGAAATAGGACAGACTATAGTTTCATGTATATATTTTTCAGATCCCAAGGTCAAAACAGTGACACGTGGCACTTCATACAAGTTCTCTCTTCTGAAAAGTTATATAATCAGGTCATCTTGGGAGATTTTGCATAACTCTTTCTTGGAGGATCCAATTTAGATCAGACTAGTGGCATTGGAAAGAGGACACAGAGGGCTACTGTAGGTCGTGATTTCAGAACTGTAAGATCCAAAGTTACATATTTACAATCGTTTCAAGATCGAGCTCCTAAAATCAAGAATAAGCGATATGAAGAAGTTTGATGGTAAGGATCTGGGAAATTGGATACTACAGATGGAGCAATATTTTGATCTACATGAGGTGCAACTGTTACAAAAGGTACGTATTGCATCTTCATATTTAGAACCAGATCAATTTTTATGGTATAAAAGGGGCTTTGTTCTCGCAAACCACTTGTTACGTGGTCAATTTTCACGGAGAAAATTGATAGCACATTATGAGGTACAAGAGAAACACCTTCTTTAGCAATTGATAAATCTCAAACAAAAGTGTTCAATGGCAGAGCACATTGAGGACTTTCAAAAGTTGAATATAAGGGTAAATGATATTCCAGAGAAGCAAAGGATTGATGTCTTCCTAGGTACTTTAAAGGATAACATTCAACATGAGGTTCATCTTTGGGAACCTGATTCATTGGAGAAGGAATTCAAGTGGGCAAGAAAAATTGAAATCAAAATTATGGAAACAATGAATCCCACCACTCACGACTATAATTATGGAAGTGTTTTTTCTCCTAGCCTTCCACAACCTACAAGGTTTACACCACAATAATTGGAAGAAAAAAGAGAAAAAGGGCTTTGTTACAATTGTGACAGCAAATGCACCAAAGGTCATAAGTGTGCTGAGAAGAAATTATATTACATAGATTATGAAGAGGAGGAAGAAAAGGATCAAGAAACATCAAAAGAAGAGGATATACACTAGGAATCAACCCCAGAGAAAGAAGAAATGAATCTGACGATATCTTGTAAAGAATTGGCAAGAATTACCACTCCTCAAACTCTCAAGATAAAAAGACATATCAAGAAGAAAGAGGTTCAAGAAGTGAAAGATCACATCAAGAAAGAAGAAATGAATCCAAGAATTATTCATTTGTGTAATTTAAAGGAGGTTGCCCCCTCGAAGAGGCTGAATTCTAAGGCATTTATCTTTCTTTTCTATCTTTTTGTGAGTTGGTTTCATAACATTTGGTATCAGAGCCGGCATAACAATAATAATGTAAAGGCACGATAATAACAATAGTGGGCTTCTGTGGGGCACAATAATAACAATATGGGGACTACATGGGCACAACAATATAATAAGGGGGTTGTACTAATAACAATAAGGGGTTACACTAGTAGTATATGGACCTAACATACCCCTCTCCTTCAAAAAGTGTTGTCCTCAACGCTTGAGTAGTTCGTGATGCTTCTGACAAAATTCTTGTACTCCCATGTGGAATCTTTAGCAGGTAAGTTCTTCTACTTCAAAGATACTCTAAAATTGATTGAGCTCTAAATATTGAGATACATCTGGTTTAATTGAGCTCCATGATTCTTCTGCAGTGATATTGTTTAAAACCTTAGTAGGAGTGCGATTTACTATGTAATTTGCACAGTTTATTGTTTTTACCCAAAAATTAAGACTAAGTGTTTTATATTGAAACATACAATTATCCATTTCCTTTAAGGTGTGATTCTTCCTTTCAACGACAACATTTTCTGTGGAGTATATGGAACAGTATGTTGCAATTGAATTCCATGCTCAGTGCAAAAGTTGATGAATTTGTTGTTAACATATTCTCTACAATTATCAGATCTTAGCTTAAGAATTTGATGTCCAAATTGTTTCTCAACAAAGGCCTTAAAGGCCAAGAACATGTTAAAGACTTCACTCTCGAGTTTTAAGAAGTATACCCAAGTGTGTTTGGAGAAATCATCAATGAAAATTAAGAAATACTTGTAGCCAGAGAATGAAAAAACTAGAAGTGGACCACATAAATCACTATGCACAAGTTGTAAAGGCGCTGAGGCGTGCCAAGAAGCACGTTTTTCAAAACTATCCGATGATGTTTTCCGAGTACACATCTGGAACAAAGACCATCTCTACAAGATACCATAGGAAGACCTATCACCATATTTTCTTTACATAGAATTTGAAGGGAGCAATAGTTTAAGTGACCAAATCACTCATGCCAATGTTTTCTCACTTCATCATTATGAGCAACAAATACCGAGGGAAGAGTTGATGACCCAAATTTGTTAAACTAATTCAACCATATAGAATCATCAGCAATGTCAGTAGCTAAAATCTGTCTAGGATCTCTTAGGTCCTTAATTACAACATCATGAGGTGAAAATTCAACGATTTTACCTTCACCTAAATGAGTGATCTAATATACAGATATAAGGTTGCAAGATAAGGTAGGAACACATAATACATCATTATATTGACCATTTTCTAGATGAATAGTTCCAATCCCTACAACACTAGGAGATCTATCATCACCAACATATATATTTTTGGTGTTACAATCATTTAAAGAAGAAACATGGCTTTGTTTTTTGTCATGTGATAAGAAGCTACAGAATCAATGAGCCACTCATGAGGATGAGAAGAAGAAGATACATTTAATGCATAACCAGACTGAGATGCTTGAAAACCACATCCATAAGGTGTTAATCCTGAAGATGAATTTGAAGTTGAAGAGTGCTCCAAATGGATGTTATGCTTGTTCATTGTTGCTTCCAGGGCTTCCATCTTCTTAAAGCATTTGGATTCTAAGTGGTCATCTCGATTACAAAAGTTGCAATGTCTATCAGTCTTCTTCCCTTTGTTTTTATTTGTTTATCATTTTGTTGAATTGATTTTTCATTTTGAAACTGAAATTGCTTAGGACCCTTGTTTGGTTTAGGACCATTATTTTTAGGATACTTCTTCTTAGGATTCTTTGAATTTGGTTGTTGCTGGGGTGCTAAGCCTTTCTTAGAATAATTTCCAATATTAAGAATACCAAGATGTAAGAGTTTTTCTTGTTCTCTTATTAAAGAATCACAAAAGGAATCAAAAGAGGGGGACTTGTAGGCTTTTCCTTGAGAAATAAAAGCTTCTTTACTAGAATGGAAAGTGGAAACAAACACAGAGTAGGTTGTTCCTAACTTCATAAAAATGGAATAGATAAGGCTACCATCTTCTTTCTTAACCTTAACACCTTCCAAGAGAAGTCTAAGGGTCTTGAACTTGGACAAAAAATCTTCAATGGAAGAAAAATTATTGGAGTCTAACGCAAGCAACTCATTTTCGAGTTGATGGGCTAATTTCATTTTTAATTCCAAAAACTTTATTGAGTTGTTCTATTGTTTCATCAGGAGTATCAAGTTCTGCGATATGGAATCTAAGGTTTGGAGAAATAGGCATGCCTATCAACCCACGTGCTTGATCTTTCTTATTTTCCCATTTGGCTTGTTTATCTTAATCTTTACGTTTAGACTCTTGGCATGAGGTTATTCTATAAAGACCTTTAATTCTAAGTAAATCCACAATGTAAGACAATCATTAGAAGTAGTTGGTGTTGTCAAGAATAACTTGGCATGGACTATCCATATTAACAGAAACTAAAGTTGTAGATACTGAAACTAAGTGTTCCAATGGAAAGATCTCAAAAAATTAGGCCAATTAATAAAAAAACGGCTTTGAAAACGGCTTCCGAATGAAGAAGTTATGAATTTTTGAAGAAAAGTTATTGAAGATCTCAACGAAGTACATGAATGTTCGAAAGTGAATGATAATGTTATATTTTAAAAAAAATCTCCCCCCTCTCCCCCTTCCAAACTTAATTTAATTAACTCACTTTTAAAAATGATTACTTTATGTGACCCACTTTTATAAATAAGTGAAAGTCACTTTACAATGGTACTTTATGAGCTACCCACTAAATTGTAACTTAAATAAAAGATAAGTTTACCCACTAAATTGTAACTTAAATAAAAGATAAATTGACTTTAGAATTATAAGTGACTCACTTTTTATAATGGGTGAGAACACTTTTACATAAAGTAACTTTAAAACATAAGTTATATGTGTTTTTTGAAAAAGTAACTCAACAAAAAGAAAGACTTGAACCCAAAACCTCTATTCTCATAAAGTAACTTTGGACCAAGTGATCTAGTTTAAAAGGTTAGCAAATTTTGGAAAAGATGAAAGTTTTTTTCTTTACGTGCTTACTTGAAAAACCTCTTTTTTCCTACAAAACAAAACAAAACAAAACAAAAAACCACACAAACCAAAACGAACATGCAAATAAAACAAGCCTTACGGCTTAAAGTTAGATTTCGCCAGAAACTAAATATTTTCCTCAATGTTTCTAATTTTCCAAAATCACACTAAGGTGCGAAAAAAAAGAGCATACGCATGAGAAAAATCCTTTATTTTTGTTTCTAATTTTCCCAGATTGCATAGAGTCGCGACGCAAAGAGCATACGCAGAAATGAAAAGTATAGATCCGGTAATAAAAACAGAGAGATAAATAAACCAAAATAAACAGAGATAAATAAACTGAAATAAACAGAGAAATAAATAACTAAAACTGCAAATACAAACAATATACCTCCAGATCTTAAAAATGACGTAGTTAGGGCTACCGAAAACCTTTTCGTGTGAAACGAAAGGGGTTCCTCACCAAAACAGATGCTCCTAACGCAATAGAGCAGCCCTCTTGGCTCGAAAGCGGTAAAAAATAATAGATCTAGGAAATGATAGTCGGATGCAGTTGTACCGACTCCGAATTTGGATCACCAATGGATGTGGCCCTCAAATAGCTCTGATACCATGTAGGAATCTACAAGGTAAGTTCCTTAGATAGAACACCAAGAGACACCGCTCAAAAGCAGATCACAGATTGGTACACCAATATTCTTGATGTGGTTAAAATCCTCAAAGAGGGAAACAGTTCACGGCCTGAGCCAACACGGCCACTTCAGGGAATTTATTAATGTGAAAGAAAGAAAAATTACATAAGCTTTTCTCATGAACAGTCACCCTACAAATGACCCTCCATGCTCTTTCAATAGAGATCACGAACCAATCAGGTGTCAAGCCACAGATCAAGTGTTGATAATACCGAGGACAAAATGAACCATCAGATCACTTCATGTCTAGAACATATCGTGACCGTTAGATTGTAAGTTACAAAATTACATAGTAAAGAAACACACTTTACCTAACTCTACACTAGACCAAGTTATACTTCACTATTTCCTATGTGTCGGAATATCCTAACAATCCTCCCAAAATCCAAAAAGTACATTTAACCTTGCATTATGCACTAAAAAACATTAGTTTTCTTTCTCTTGCTTCCTTATAAATCTTATTCATGCAGTCATATATCCTCTATTTCAATTAAAAATGAAAATTAAAACAATTTACCTTATCAGATTCTCAAAGCCTCATTTTCTAAAAACTTTGTTTCTCCCAAAAAACTTTTTATCCTATGATATTCCCACTAAAGAGCTTTCTAACTTTGTATCTACGGCCAAAGTTATCTTCCATCTACAAAATCTCTATTCCATATTTTGTGGGTTCTCTGTCTTCTTTCCTTTCTTCACTGCTTCTCCAAGAACTTCAACTTCTCTATTCCGAGTTTCAAAGAGCATTTTAGCTCTGATACCACTTTGATGCCGAAAAATTTTCACTACACGATGGTATGGCAAGAAAGCACTTCCCTTATTCACACTATCGGAATAAATCCTTTTTTTCATCTAACAATTTGATACCAAATGGGAGGGTTTCTTCCATATAATAAAACCATTAGATTCAAGACTTGTAATATAACATGTGGGCGCGCCAATCCCATTTTAACACTAGTGTGAACCCATATATATATATATATATATATATATATATATATATATATATATATATATCATGACTTTAGAATGGTGGTGTTCATATAAGAGCTCAGAGGAGAATTCTTTATCTTTTAACTATACCCAGTTACTCGTAAGAACTTTCGAGGTGATTTCTTCTCAGGGAAGAATGTCTTGTGACAGAAATTGGTTTTGTCTTCCAAACCGCATTAATTGAAAAACTCATCACGAATAAAACTAAGTCTCATATTATGTCAAAGGAAATGGGTTTGTTTTCAAAGGAAATGGGTTTGTTGTGTGGCTTGTGTATAGGGACTTTACAGAATTTCCATGCACACACAATTACCCCTCTTCTAATCAGACTTATGCTCTTCTTTATGACATTATTATGATCCTCCATTATTCTTTGATCAATGATTAGTGATCCTTCAGTTTGACTATAAAAAACTTTAATTTAACATTCAAGTGCTACTTCTCTTAGTCGTTCTTCCTCCTGAGCTTATCAATTACAATTTTGTAACCTTAATGCATACTTCTTGCACACTTCTCTTACATGCAATCCATCTTGAGCTTGTATGTGTTGAAATGTGTAACTAGGTTCGGTCTTCGTAATGTCATGTGTAGTCATGTTTTTATGTATTTAAAGTAAATAGATAAATAAATTTATTATTGTTATTCTTGAGGCATGGGTTTCATGCTCAAGGAAAATTTATTTATAGATCAAGCACCCATTGAGTGCTTCTAGGGCTTGTCATTGAGTCTACAAGTCAATTGGGTCATTGTCATGTATGGAAGACTCTTTTGGGCATGTTACAAAGAAAAATTCTATTGAGTCAAAATACAGTCAAAGACCCTCCAATACCTTGTCACAATGCTACAACAAGTCGGTCTTCAAAGGATCACAAGTCGGCCTCATAGAGATGGCATGTCGACCTATTGAGGCTCTCTAGAAGCCTATATATAAGAGGCTAGTCGACCACTTTTGAGAACTTCCAAGAGGCACAAACAAGTTCGATAAAGAGAATATAAAAAGACCTTAATCCAACAAAGAAAAAGAAGATTAAAATAAAAGAATCTGCGTTTTTGACTGTCTTTGGGTTAAAGTTTTCAAATGTACGAAAAGAAAATTAGGGCATATGTATAGTGGCAGGACCGAATTAAAGTCCCTACATGAAGTCATGTTTTGGAGTGATTTCACTCTAGTATACAAGTCAAATTATTGAAGGAATTGTTGCTCAAGCGAAGGAGAAAAGAGATCATTTCTACCATATTCTTGTCACACGTACGAATTAGGGTTATTGCAGGAGGGCCGAGAATCATAGTAAAAATGTTTAAGTTTGAAATTGAGGTCGAAGACAAAGCAAGCATCTTTTGGAAGGTCAGTTTGATTGAAGTTGATTTTGTGGAAGAAAAGGCTCATCAAGAAGAGGTTGGACTTGGTCTTGGAGTGGTCTTGGTCAAGGGTCAAGGTCTTGGAATTCGTCATTTGAAGTTCTATAAGAAGAAGAGTTCTAGTGAGTTTTCATCTCAAGCGGAGAAGTTTTGGCCCTGGTCAATCGCCTATATCTTGGGTCATCTTGTGTCATTGTTCTTAGTTGCTTGGTAGTTGTTTGATGATCAATAACGCTAATAATAATAAAATGAAAGAAGAAGCTAATAAAATTAATTAAAATACATCACAAGCAGTTATTAAGGTAAGAGAAATCACCTAATCTAGTTGCCCTAAATTTTTTAACATGGTTTCAAAGCTAAGGTGACAAGACAAGGAAAGGTTGCTTGAAGAAGGATCATCAAGGAAGTCAAGACATCAAAGAAGACATCAAACTATCAAGAAGGACTAGTCTTCACATCATCTTAGAGAAAGGATCTAAGGAGCATCAAGAAGGACTACCCATCTCATCTCAAGGATCACACCATCTAGAGGCAACAACAAGAAGAAGACCCCAAAGACTCCACTTTCAACAACAACCCTACCTCCACTCAAAGAAATAAGGATTACACTTTTGAAGCATCTTGAAGCCTCCACATTCTACATTCTCATCCAAGGAAGGAACAAGAAGCATTACCCTCATCATCAAAGAAATCAAGCTGTTCTCCCTCTCTTTGAATCAAGGATCACATCTCAATCATATTTGAAGAAAGACATCTCTAAAAGAAGAAGTATTGTCATCTTCAAAGAAGTTATCATCATCAAATATCATCAAAATCAAGAAAGGCATCAAGTTGAGGAAACCACTATCAAAGAAGTATCTTCACTTGACAAGTAAGTACTTTTATATCTATCTACTAAAATGAATTCATTTTGCAAGGAGAGCAACAAACTAGTTGGGCATCAAATTTCCTTGCATGGAAGAAGAGGACAGATTTGATCCTCGTAGAAACTGAAGTCATTGGACATGTTAAGGGTTCAATCGTCAAACCACCACAAGAAGAATCTCAAGCTCTATCAAATTATATGAAAGGAGAAATAAGGGCTCAAAGAATCTTTATAGAATAAATCAAGGATTTCGTTATCCCTTATGTAGCAAAGTTGGAGAATTCAAAATAAATCTATGAGAAATTGGTATAATTGTTCACTGTAAGCACTGCTAGATAAGTCATATCTTTGAGAACCGAGTTATACAAGATGAAGGTATCAAAGGAAGAAGGGATAGCCTCATATCTTATGAGGGCGTCAAAAATAAGAGACCAGCTACAAGAGTTAGGGGAAATAATTTCAATACACTAGTTGATCAATGGGGTAACTTTGTGTTGAAAAATGAAGCAAGAAATTCTCAGTTTGATTTTGCCTTTGATTAAAATTAGAGAATTTGAATTTCCACATCAACAGACAACTTGGATGATGTTAACTTGTGTGACATGGCTTGTGTCACCCAATTTAATTATTAAATTCGAGTTGGAGGAGTCAGAGTTCAGTTCAGCGTGTGTGGTTGCTAGTTTGTCGCAATCAAGGTCAGTTATCTCTTGTTGTTTTCAATTAAAATAGTTCCAACTTTTGGAGGAACTAGTCGAAAGTCAGTTAAGCAGTGGGACTTCAGTCAAACTCAGCGATCATCCAGTTAACTAATCAATCAACCCAAAAAAGATAGTGCATGTATAGAATTCGAGTTCCCCAAGCTTAGTGGAGATTCAAAGGAAATGTAACATCAGTTATAGACTAGTCTTGAGTGTAGAGGTGTTGCATGCAATCTGAGGATCAGCCTAAAGGAATTGTGCAATCAATTTGAGGAAGTTCCTAAATAATAGGGGCCTAATTTCTCAAGGAACAGTGCAAGGAAATAGGAGCTCAAGAAGAGGCAAAATTTGACGAAGTTTGGGTCAAAGCCTTTTAGTGAGTAAAGAGACAGGTTATGCACTTGCAGGTTGTTGATAAATGGAAACAAGAAATTCCAGTTTAATTTGTCCTTGAATTAAACTGTGAATTAAAATAGAATTCTTTTCTCATAGCAATTTGAAAATAATTAATTAGATTTAATTAACTTAATTAATTTAGGAAATTCGAATTGGAAGTCCTTTAGAAAACATGTATATGTTATCCCTAACTTATAGGAGTTCAGGATTAGTTATGAATGAGTTGTAATTAGTTAACTTAGTTTATTGAGTTAAGTCCAGTTAAATTAGTTCCAATCAGTTTCATGAACTAATAGTGAGTAAACAGTTAGTTGGGACACTAGTGACCTAATTAGTGCTACTCTAGTTAACTGAAGATTCCACCATCAGAAACTCATACATGTTGATTCTGAGAAAGACCCAGTGGAGACTAGAGTGCAAGGAAAGTGTACTATTTGTTTTAGATTTTTCTAAGTTGAAATGATAGTGCATGCAATTAGGGATTTGATCCTTGAGGGATTGCACTATTTTTAGAGGCTTTATTTCCCTTTAAATACAAGCTATCCTTCATAGGAATTACCAATTGGAATAGAGACTTGGAGAGCTTGTGAAGACGCTAATCTTTGGCCTTGAACTTGCTTATGAATTGGAGATTGAATTTGT
Organism: Pinus taeda; assembly: GCA_000404065.3. NCBI lineage: Eukaryota > Viridiplantae > Streptophyta > Pinopsida > Pinales > Pinaceae > Pinus > Pinus taeda. The sequence continues at coordinate 6,022 of APFE030180355.1, read as the reverse complement.
TGAGTGTTGGGATTTTTCTAGAGAGAACAAGCATTGTAATTTCATCTTGATTGTCCAGATTAATACAAAATAGATAGTGGGGTTTTGAATTGTGGTTTTCCCCAAATATTTATTATGTTATGTGCCTTTGATTCTCTTCCTCTATTGATTATTGTTTGCTCAATGTTTATGGGCTTCCGCTGCAAAGAGTAGAAGTATATTCTTGTCTCTTGTTTTAGTAGATTACATGAGCTTGTGAATCTACAGGTTTTTCTACACATGATTGTTCAATTGAGAAAATAAATTGTAATACATCTTTACTCTTTTGACTTAATGCAAGTAGGAATTAGGGTTTTTTAGCAGTTTGCTTTCCCCAGGAAAAATACTCATTGCATGTGTGTTATTTCTTATTGCATGTCTAAATTTTTTGTTCTAGACTGTGAATTAATGTCTACAGAGCAGTAGAGTAGGTTTGTGTCTTGTGATTTTGATTAAAACTTCATGAGCAATTTCAAATCTACATCATGATTTCCACATGGTATCAGAGTAGGATTCACATTAGAGCAGGAATTCAAAATTGTTCTCAGGAGGTTCGACTTTGGAGCTCAATGCAACAAGATTTCTTCAAAGCTGAGAAAATGGCCTTTGATGGACTAAGGCTAGAGTGTGTGTTGGAAGGCACCTCTAATTTTGTTGCATGGAAGGATCGCATGGAGGCAGTATTGGATGAAAATGGACTGTTAGAATACCTCAAGTCAGATGTTGCAAAAACACAAGCATCTGATGCCTTGAACCTTGCTCAGTGGAAGAAAGATGCAACCAAGGCGAGGAGAATAATATTAGAGGGAGTACGAAATCACATTGTCTCAAATATCTATAGAAAATAAACTTTGTTCGCAATGTGGAAAGCACTAACAGAGTTGTTCGAGAATAATAGTGACCACAAGAAGTTGGCGCTCAAGGATAAACTTTGAAGTATCAAGATGCATAAGAATGACACAATTTTGCAGTGTCTAAGAAAGTTTACACAATGTTGTGATGAACTTGGCAGGGTCGGTGTTACTATCCCTGAAGAAAACTTGGTAATTCTAGCCCTTCTGGGCCTTCCCAAGAGTTGGCATAGCTATCAAGATTCGGTGGATGTGAGGGAGAAACTACCGAATTAGGAGCGCTTATGATCTGATTCGGTATAGGAGGAAATAAGGTGAAATACCAAATATGTGACTTCATCCAAGGGTGAAGATGAAGAAAAACTTGCATTGGCTGGAAAGGCAAAGAAGGGTAAAGGGAATAAATCTCAATCCAAACCGGAATCAAGTCAAGGGGGAAAGAAGAAGGAAATTTCCAAAATTAAATGCTCCCATTGTCACAAATTCAGACATTATGCCACGAAGTGTCCACACAAGAAGGAAAGCAAGAAGACCTCAGGAGGACTGGCAGGTGAAGCCTTGGCTTCATAGTTTGAGCTTAACTTTACCCTCATTGCATTCATGACCAACACAATGATGGGGAGCATGTGGTACTTGGACTCGGGTGCATCGTTCCACATGACAAGGTGTAGAGACTTTTTCAATGACCTGGAAGAAAAATATTTGCAGATGCACATCGAGATGGGGGACGATAGAAGGTACAACGCAAGTGATATTGGTACAGTCACCTTTTAGAGGGAATCGGGCTCCCCCCTCAGGCTCAATTATGCCATGCTCGTTTTGGGCCTAAAGAAAAATCTCGTCTCTATTGCAATCTTGGAAGACCATGGTTATGATGTGATCTTCAACAAAGGAAAGGCATTCTCGAGAAACATAGCCATAGGACAAGTGAAGCATATTGGGGTTCGTGTGAAGAACTTGTATAAGCTAGATGTGGAAGATTGTGTTGCATTAAGCACAAAGGCAGAGAAGGTGCGGGGTCGGGATGTCGGTGAACTTTGGCACAAAATACTTGGCCATTTGCATCATATCGCCCTGAAGATCATGTAGAAGATAACCACATGCCTCCCCAAAGGAGCACTTGAGCTGCAAGATGTATGCAAAGGATGTACTTTGGGGAAGTACACAAAATCCACATTCCAAGATCGGGACAGCAAAGCATATGCAATCCTTGAAAGGATCCACTCTGATATCTATGGACCTTTCTCGACAACCTCCACTTACAGGCACAAATATTTGGTCATTTTTATTGATGACTTCTCACGAAAGTGTTGGATCTTCTTCATGCGAAAGAAAGATGATACATTCTCCAAGTTTGTATAATTCAAGGCATTGGTTGAGAAAGAAACTAGCAACAAAGTGAAGGCTCTCAAGAGCAATAATGGAGGTGAGTGCGTGTCAAATGAATTATAAAAATATTATGCAAAAGAAGACACTCGACGAGAGTTAACAACACCCCACAAACCACAGGAAAATGGGGTGGCTAAGAGAAAGCATTGTAGCAATGTGGGAGCAGCAAGGGTGATGTTGCATGACCAAGGCCTACCTCTACATTTGTGGGTTGAGGCATGTGTTGAGCATTGGAAAATGTATGTATTTACCATTTATTGCTTTATCTTTTTCTTTGAATCATAACTTCTTTACATTCTAAGATCGTAATATGTTAAAGAATTATGATAGAATTAAGGAGATTTGTGATTGATTCAAAATGACTAATTATTGTCTTTTTCTATACAGAAAGTGAAGAAAATGGAAAATCACTATTCAGGAGGAAAAGACAAAGCAGAAGCAACTGCGGTCCCTTTGACAGGAAGCCGTATCCAGACTAGGAGATCAAGATCGAAGCGCATGATCCAAGAAAAGGAAGAGAAATTGTGGCATCAGCACAAGAAGACAAAACGATGAACTAGAGATTAAAGACAAAGTGAATCCCTTGGGATCCTTTGATCCCGAGGGATCGTCGTTTCAAGGCTTATCAGTACTCTTGATACTTCCGTCTGGCCATTATAAAAAGGGACAGCGCTGGTAGCCTAGGAGGCGGATATTATTGTCAATTTGTAGAACTTATTGTTGTAATCTTAACTTTGATCATCGACTCTCCTTAAGGAGCGATAGCTATAACACTGCCATTTATGATTAATATATAACTCAGTGGTTGTTCCATTCTCTAATCCTGGAGTAAACACAACAATGCTTCCCTGATGGCTAAGGGCCCGGGCCTAGTGGATCCACTTGCTTCCTGTATCATTATTTTACGATTACAGTCGTGTGTGGTTTGATTTCCTTTGCATTTCCTTATTTTACTTTATTCAGTAATCTTCTATTTCTAAATGTTTCCCTCAATTGCTTTGTTATATCAAAATCGTAATTGAATAGTGAGATTATTATTCACAACATAAAATGTCATGTTGTTCATTCTGAAACGATATTGCACTATTAATTCGGATTTTGTTGTTCATTTACAGATTGCTATTGTTGTTCATTTATAGTTGCAATTGTTGTTCATTTAACTACGGTTCACTTACAATTGTGATTGTTGTTCATTTAATTGTTGTTCCATTATAACTGCAATTGTCGCCCCTTTATACTTGTAGTTAATGTCCATTATGCTAGAATAAGATAATTGATTCAATTACTTTATATTTGATGTGTGGTTACACTTAATTCGGTTTGATGTTCCTTTCTTAGATTGTTGTTCAATTGCTTTCTTAGTTAAATATTGTTGTTCAATTCCATTATTAGTTGAAGGTTGTTGTTCAATACATTTTAGTTAAGATTGCTGCGCAATTCATTCCTGTAGATTAAGCTTTATTGTTTGATCTTTTCAGTAGATTTAGTTGTTGTTCCTTTTCTGCTAATCGAATTGATTTTTCCAGTATTCACTTTAGTGTGGATAGAAAGATCTACAACTGTAACGAACATTGACTACTGTTGTCTAAGTTCTCAGATTGGAGATCTTGCCTGCGATTGATTTTCATTTACATCAATTTACAGGGGAAAGAGTTATCATTACTACATCCTTGACTAATAATTGTTGTAGTTTCTTGAGTGAATGATTTAGTTACAAAGCATTTAAGTTTCTTGCCATTACAATTATATTTTGTTTCTAGCATTCATTTACCTTTACTTTTGTAAGCAGTATACTGCAAACATTACTCTTGAACAAGTGACTGTTATGAAACCAGCTCACAAAAAGATAGAAAAGAGAGATCCACGCCTTAGAATTCAGCCTCTTCGAGGGGGAAACCTCCTTTACATTACATAAATGAACAATTCTTGGATGATACAAATGAAAAGACCTCCTTTCTACATATAGGAGCCTAAGGGGTCATAAAATAATCAGAGTCGACATAACAATAATAATGTAAGGGCACAATAATAACAATAGTGGGCTTCTATGGGGCACAATAGTAACAATATGGGCACTACATGGGTACATCGATATAATAAGGGGAGTTACACTAGTAGTATAGGGGCCTAACATGCCCCTCTCCTTCAAAAAGTGTTGTCCTCAACGCTTGAGTAGTTCTTGATGCTTTTGTATAAAATTCTTTTCCTCCCATGTGGAATCTTCAGCGGGTAAGTTCTTCCACTTGATGAGATACTCTGAAATTGATCGATTTCGTAGTTGTCGGGTTCTTGTTTCTGTGACTGCTGCAGGTTCCAATATGATTTTTCCTTTCTCTTCAATTTCTAACAATATTGTTTGAATTGGGATCTTTTGCAACTTTTGAATAAGTGGCCATACTTCTTCGTCCTTCTTCCATTCATCCCTTGCTTCATTTATCCAATCTGGTTGGATAATAGAAATAACACAAAACAGTGCTTCCACATCCTCATCCTTGAAGAGTCTTCCCATTCGGTAAGGTCGCCATTTTTTAAGTGCATGTAGTATTGCCAATATTTCCTTCTCATAAATATCCTGCTTGAGACATAGCAATAAAAATACCCAATCACCTACATCAAAACATTTTTCACTATGATGTTGATCGACCTGTTGTTTAATTTGATTTTGCACCAAAGTGGCATTATCCTTTAAAAGTTGGAGAACTTGTTGTTGATGCTCAATGTGATCTTTCACTGCTTGAACCTTTTTCTTCTTGATATGTCCTTCTATCTCTAGAGTTTGAGGAGTGGTAATTTCTTCCAATCCTTTACAAGATATGGTCGGATTCATTTCTTGATGCTCGATGTGATCTTTCACTTCTTGAACATTTTTCTTCTTGATATGTCCTTCTATCTTGATAGTTTGAGTGGTAGTTTTGACCAATGAATTACAAGACATGGTTGGATTCATTTCTTCTCTCTCGATGTGATCTTTCACTTCTTGCACCTTTTTTTTCTTGATATGTCCTTCTATCTTGAGAGTTTGAGGAGTGGTAATTCTTGCCAATGCTTTACAAGATATGGTCTGATTCCTTTCTTCTTTCTCTGGGGTGGGGTCCTGGCATATATCCTCTTCTTTTGATGATTCTTGATCCTTTTCTTCCTCCTCTTCATATTCTATGTAAAATAATTTCTTCTCAGCACACTTATGACCTTTAGTGCATTTGCTATCACAATTGTAACAAAGGCCTTTTTCTCTTTTTTCTTCCAACTGTTGTGGTGTAACCCTTGTAGGTTGTGGAAGGCTAGGAGAAACAACACTTCCATCTTTATAGTTGTGAAGGGTATGCTTCATAATTTTTCTTTCCAATATGTCACAAAGCCCTTTACTCTTTCCAATTGTTGTGGTGTTGCTCTAAAGAAGGTGTTGCTCTTTGTATCCTCATAATGTGCTATCATTTCCTCCGTGAAAATTGACCACGTAACAAGTTTTTTACGAGAACAAAGCCCTTTATACCATAAAAATTGATCCAGTTCTAAATATGAAGATGCAATACATACCTTTGTAACAGTGGTATACCATGTAGATCAAAATATTGCTCCATCTGACGTATCCAATTTACCGGATCCTTGCCATCAAACTTCCTCATCTTGCTTTTTCTTGTTTTTAGGAGCTCACTCTTGAAATGCCTGTAACTGTGTACTTTCAGATTTTTAAGCTCTGAAACTATGACCTCTAGTAGTCCTCTATGTCCTCTTTCCAATGCCACCAGTCTGACCCCAATTGG
>APFE030180351.1:0-17223 GCA_000404065.3 Pinus taeda | reverse complement strand
TTCACCTCCACCTCCTCCACACCCTCCTCCTCCTCCACCTACACCACCTCGTCCTCCTCCTCCTCCACCTAAACCTCCACATAAACCTTCAACTCCTCCTCCACCTCAACCTCAACATCCACTCTTCCTCCGCCACCACTTCCACCTCTACCTCAACATCCACTCTTCCTCCGCCACCACTTCCACCTCTACCTCCTCCTCCTCCTCCTCCTCCACATCCACCTATACCCTGACCACCCCCTACTCCACATCCACCTATACCTCCAACACCTCCTACTCCTCCACCACCTCCACCTCCACCACCTTCACCTCCACCTTCACATCCACCTCCACCTCCACCTCCTATTTCTCCACCTCCACCACCTCCTCCTCCTCCACTCCTTCTCCTCCTCCTCCTCCATCTCCACGTCTACCTCCTACTCATCCACCACCCCATCCTCCTCCTCCTTCTCCTCCTCCTCCACGACCTCAACCTCTGCCTCTTCATACTCCTCATCCTCCACCTCCACCTCCTCCTCCACCACCACCACCTCTGCCATCTCATCCACCAACAACACCACCTCCCAACAACACCTCCTCCTCTTCCTTCTCCTCCATCTCCTCTTCCTCCACCACCACCACCTCCTCCACGTCTTCCTCCTACTCCACCTCCACCACCACCTCCACCTCCTCCTCAACTGCCATCACCCCCTCCTCCTCCTCCACCTCCACCACCACCATCATCACCACCACATGCTCCTCCTCTTCATCTGCCACAACCACCACCGCCACTGCCAATGTCGTCGCCTCCACCTTTGCCTCCTCCTACTCCTCCTCCTCATCTGCATCCTTTGCCTCGACCGCATCCTCTGCCCTTGCCGCCACTCACCTTCACACTACCCCATCCTCGACCTCCTCCTCCATCACCTCCTACTCCTCTTGCCGCGCCTCCTCCCTCATTGCCACCTATGCCTCCACCTACTCCTCCTCCTCGCCACTGCCTCCTCTTACTAGTGCTCCTCCCCCTCTGCTTCCATCTCCTCCTCCTCCTTGCTACCACCTCCTCCTCCTCGTGCTCCTCCCCCTCTACTTCCATCTCCTCCTCCTTGCTACCACCTCGTCCTCCTCCTGCTCCTCCTCCTGCTCCTCCCCCTCTTCTTCCATCTCCTCCTCCTCCTCCCCTACCTCCTTCTCCCCTGCCTCCACCTCTACCTCTATTGCTTCCTCCACCTCCTCCTCCACCTCTGCCTTCACGTACACCTCATCCTCTTCCTTTGCCTCCTCCTCCTCCTCTCCTCTACCTCCTCTGCCTTTTCCTCTGCCTCCTCCTCATCCTCCTCTCCTATGCCTCCTCTGCCTTTGCCTCCACCTCCTCCTCTACCTCCTCTGCCTCTGCCTTCGCTGCCTCCTCCTCCTCCTTCTCTTCCTCCTGAGAAAGCTTAAACAAAATAAAATTGCATATCATTTCATTATTTTTATTTATAATACTTATTGAGAAAATTCAGATATCAATATATACATTATAATATAACAAATAATATGTATAAAAACTTACAATATAAATAAGTAATTATGAGCACAACAATCTAATTACTAAAATTTAACTTAGTTTTCTAGTTTATGTCAAATACTATTTTTAATTTCACTAACAAAGTGATGACAAAGGTTATTAAATTATGTGTGGCCACCTATGATTTTCAATATCAAAGTAAGATGTAAGGGCCGTGAACAACAAAAGTGAACATTGAGTAATAGAAGTGTAATTTAGTTTAAGAGGACAACATTTTCGTGTTTTATTTGGAAAAAAAAAATAGCTTTCACTATTTTTCACATATACATATTTCTACATGTCTGTATTTAAAAGTATTAAGAATAATTTTTATATTTAAAAATACAATTTAAAATGTGGAATTTATTTTTTTATTAAAAATTTCAAAAATATTAAATCTGAGTGCCAAATTCCAATTCCAATAAAAAAAAGCTGAAGCTATGCTAAATCTATTTTCATATAAAGTGAATCTATGCTAAATCTATGAATTTCATATTAGAATATAGATAGAAAAATGAGACATCAAAGTTTATCACCCACCCAAGGAACATTTCCAATCCATCATTTAACAAACGAGGAAAGAGGTGACTCTTTGCAAGAATTTCTATGTTTTTTGCATCATAATTTTGGGGCTAAGTGTATAAATGATTGATATCTCAGATTGTGCCGATATAGTAATTAAAGACGAATCTTGATGACGAAGTGTTTAGACTTTTCAATGTGTGAACAAATGTATAATGAAACACCAAAAATATCAATAAGTAATTTCCAAAATTGCAGAAAAATAATTATAAATCAGTGTTCAACATTTCAAATTGGCAAACAAAATTATTCAAAAACGATATCCATAAAAAAAACATATCCATAAACAACATATCCATAAAAAAAAATTATAAACAACATATATAACATAACAACATATATAACATATATATCCATAGCTGTAGAAAAAATTTATAAACAACATATCCATAAACGATATCCATAGCTACACATAAAATTTATAAACAACACATTACATTGTACAAAGAAAATTGTCGATAAACGCTATCCATAGTTGTAAAATGTTTTTATAAACCATACTTCAAAGCAAGGCTTGAAGAAGAGGGGGTGGCTTCAAATATGCAAACAAATTACAAAGAAATATCGAAGAAGACGAGGCATGGAATGTTAAGCTAATTTGAATGGACAGAAATGGGCACTTACCTCAAGCCTGATTGGATGTAGAGTTATGAAGTGACAAGGGCGTTGAGCGTGGATCTAACACATGATCTTCATATATTAAGTCTGAGTCTCTCTCGACAAAGATACGTAACGCACGATATCCAGAGGCATGGCTTCAAATGTGAAAACAAAATAAACAATATTCATAGTTGCAGAAAAATATTATAAACAAAGATCGAAGAAGAAGAGGCATGAAATCTTAAAATAATTTGAATTGACAGAAATGGTTACTTACCTCAAGCCTGATTGGAAGTAAAGTTATGAAGTGACCGGGGCGTTGACTGTGAATCAAACACAAACACATGATCTTCATATATTCATTCTGACTTTGTCTTAATAGAGATACAGATCGAACACACGACCTTCAAACATATTCTGTTTGACGCTCCCCCATCAAAGATACAGATGGAACACACGATCCAGTCTCACGCTCTCCCAACAAAGATACAGAGCCAAGAAAACACTATCCTCGAACAATTGGGCAGGAGCATAGTTTCGAAATCCATCACATATTGGCTGGGTGAGATTGCGATTGTGAGAAAACTGCTATGAAGGGAATTCAAGAAGCTGGGTGAGATTGAGATTGTGAGAAAACGGCTATGAGAAAACGGCTATGAAGGGAACCGCAAGAAGACATCTATGATCCCATAAAAGCAAAAAATTACTTAAATTTAGAAATTACATTCCGAAAAGCAAAAAATAATCTAAATTTATAAACAGAATATAAATTTGCGATTGTGAGAAAACGGCTATGAACTGAACGGCTCGATTTCAAAAAGACAGCTCATAAAAACAAAAAAGTTACATAAATTTAGAAAGTACAACCCCGACAAGCAAAAAATAACTTAAATTTAAAAACACAGTATAAATTACATTCATTAAAAAGAAACCACCCGTTAAATTAAAAAAATAAAACACAGTATAAATTACATTCATTAAAAAGAAACCACCCTTAAATTAAAAAAATACAAACCAAAATAATTTACGTTTAAAATTTAAATAAAGCAAAGTAAAAAATTAAAGGTTAAATTTAAAATTAAAAACAAAATATAAATTACATTCCGTCAAAAAGCCACCCCTTAAATTAGAAAAATGGAAACCAAAATAATTTACTTTTAAATTTTAAGGAAAGCAAAGTAAAAAATTAAAGGTTAAATTTAAAAAATTGCTTTTGAGGTTATAGATTGGCAATTTTGCTATATCCCCCAACTCGTGATTGGCTTGGTTGATATCAAACTGAATAAGAATTATCTCTCTTTTCAGTATGGGGAAGAATTATCTATCTCTTTTCGGTATGTGGAGGAACACGGAACAACAAGAAAAAGAGGATGTGATAATCTGAGAACTAGGACCTCACGAAAAGGTAGGTTTGGCTAGTCATGCAAAGCTATATGATATGAAAACTAATTTCAAAGTTAGAAAGAGCAAATAGTTGATAAAAAAGTAAAAATTTAAAAGTTAAATTTCAAAATAATATTTATTTTCTTTTGAAGTAAAAAATGGATAGTTTCAAAGTTAAAAACTCTAGCTATTTAATTGTTTTTGCAATCAAAAATACAAAATTTCAAAGTTAAAAAACTAATAGTGAAATTTAAAAACTCAATGCTTAAATTTTTTTCTTCACACTCAAGAGAATATGTAAAAAGTTAATGCTTAAATATGAAATGTCAATCTTTATCTCAGTGACTCACACTATCAACTTGAATTGACAATTATGAAAATGGGGTGAAAGTCATTATACATAGTTTTGTTTGCTAAAAATTCTTGAAGAAGTTTGCCGGCTAGATTGCCTTAATAGTGTTGTTGGTTCTGAATAGGACAACATAAAAAATATTTCCTAAACGATGAAAGAATTCATTTGATAATTGATAAATGAGTTATGTTATTTTGTTTCCAGCGGTGATTTAATGTTTAAGAAGAAGTGTAAAATGTGATTAACTTAGGTTCACAACTTGGTAGGCATAGTACCTAGAAAACTTTGAGCATGTGGAATTAAGAGTATGATAACCTTCATTTATAACTCATGTATGGGAGATGTATCTATTTTCATATTTATTGTTCAATTGGTTTTGAACATACACTAAAGTATTCATGGCCAACAAGGTGTAGGAAGGAGTGTAAATAGAACAATAGTAAATCATATGACATGATTAGTTTATGTGTAGAGTACTTTTGAGTACCAAATAATTATTTTCTTAACGACAAGGCTAAAAGTTGCTATTAAACCTCAAGTATAATATTGAAAGTCATACTATATTAAATGCTTACTTTATGATTTGTCAGAGGTCATTAAGCCCTGTTTTAGCGACCAAGTAAATTCCAAAACGCAAAGTTATTGGTATGATAAAGTTGTAGTATGAAGGAGTTTGATGAAATTATTCTGCAACCACAAAACACGTGAAAGGGATTAGATAAATAAAATCACATAAATACATTCACATAAAAAAATTATTTACTTATGCTCGAATAATAGAAATTGAACAAGACCATGAAATTCCTTAATTTCCTATCGACAACCCGAGCATGGTTTAGTCAAAATTGCCTAAAGGTAATATGAAAAATTGAAGGAATATTTGGCATAATACTAGCACGGTTAAAAACATGTGGATGAAGGATATTTCATGCTATGGGCATTGAAATTAGGTACACATGTACAAGACATAATGTGTACAAACAATATATATGGTACTGGTATGGATGCATGTATTACATGATGATATATTACATGTATAGTTGTGTGTGTGTAATGCACACTATGTGCGGGTGCACATGATAGAAGAAAAGCCACTAGGTGATTATCTGCTATGGAAATCGACTCAGAGTGCGTACTGAAGAAAGAAGCTAAGAAGTGATTCAAGGATAAGTATCAATGTTTTATTTAAGTTGTCTATGAATGTGATTATGATTTTGATCTATGTGGATAATAGGTTATCTATAATTGATGGTACATATGATTTTGATGGTTATGTTTGAGCTAATTTGATATGATATTTTATACATGTTGATTAGTCAAATGTGCTAGTTTTACTTGTTGTGACTAATGGAGGGGAATTGCAGGAAGCAAGTGGTTGACAATAACACAAAATGATTAGAAGAATGTAAGGAAAGAACATGAATTTCCTGAAACAGAATGAACACGAGGAATTATATTTAAAAGGTGGGAAACGTAACCCCTAGTTTCCCAAATAGTAGTACTGTAAATCAAGTTAAGATATTAACTATGGTAGACAAAGTTGAGTTTCTATGTCTAAAAGCTCTCGCAAAATTGATTGAAACAAATGCTACCAGTTGCAATGGAGGGAGATGTGTGGGTAAAACTCTTTTGTAACCGATCTATATATATATAGATATAGGAAGAGGTGCATGAAATGGCGAGGCCGTGGGAATTTATAAATTCAGAAAAAGCTATGTGTGAACAAAGGAAATAATATTGTAAGATGTAGTAATACACTGAGGACGATGTAAATTTAAGGGCCAGAGTATGTAACCCCCTCCATTATATTCTCTACTAACCTAAGTTAAGAAAAGCTAGGTCCAAGGTGTAACAATGAAAGTAAATACTTTATGCTTAAATAAATAAAGCTAATATAAAACGGTTGGAAAAGGGGACACCCAGAGATGAGGTTCTTTCCAAATAAAATCCCATCAGTGAATGGGAATGGATAATTCTTTCATGATAAGACTTCTAGATCCCATTCTAGATAAGTTTAATGGATTTGGAGATAATTATTCATTAATTTACTTGACCATAACTAGGTCGGATTTGGGTTTTGCAGTCAGTGTCTTTAGTGAATTCATTTCAAAGACTCTTAAGGCCCATTGGGTTGCAACGAAAGGCGTCTTAAGGTATCCTCAAGGAACCTTACACATTGGTATTAAATATACTGATTCATTTGATGTTAGAGTTACAGGTTTTTCAAATTCATACTGGGCCAGAAAACTAGATGACTGACGATCCATAAAAGGTTTCTGGGGTCATTGCATGGAGCAACAAGAAGCAGAACATTGTATTCTTGTCTTTAGTAGAAGCCAAGTATCATGCAATGTGTGATGTGAAGAAGTTTGGTTGAGGAGACTTCTCCATGATTCCAAAGAAGAACAAAATATGCAAGAATTATCAGATGTGACAACCAGAGCTTGATCAAACCTACAAACAATCGAGTGTTTCATAAAAACACAAAGTCTATTGATACGCATTTTCACTTTGTTAGAGAGAAAGTTCAGTCAAAGGAGTTTTATATTGAATATTTTAATACTTATGATAATGTTGCATACATTTCTACTAAGCCCCTCGGAAAAATTAAATTTAAGTTATCTAGGAAGATGTTAGGAGTACTAGTCAACCCTTTCTCCATTAAAGGGGATTTTTCAAATTTCACTTCGTTAGAGAGAAGGTTCAGTCAAAGGAGTTTTATATTCAATATTGTAATACTTGTGATAATGTTGTAGACATTTTTACTAAGTCCCTTGGAATAATTAAATCTAAGTTATTTAGGGAGATGTTAGGAGTACTAGTCAACCCTTTCTCCATTAAAGGGGAGTGTTGAACTTAATGGAGAAATTATTATTGGAGAGAGTTCATTCATTAGTTTTGTGTGAGACTTAGCTTAGGGATTAGTTTCTACATTCTACGTGGTTGTTCTAACTCTCCCACTTGCATGTAAACTACATATATTCTTGATTATTAATGATGAATTGTAGAGTGTTCTTGTGAGCTGCACAAATTCTTGAATATATATTTCTTTTGTTCGATCTCTAACATCTATAATACCTTGTTAAATATGGTTGTGTTGTTGATTGCTTAAAAGTATTGTTGTGGTGACTTGCCTTCTAAACTTTAAAGTAAGCATACTAGTTGGTTGACCTAGTATTTGCTAGGTCATTATACCATAAAGAAACTAATTTTATTCTTGAATATGTATATATACCATATCTTTTCAAATTATAGTAACATGAAAACCTAAAAACATATGGGAAAAATGTAAAAATTTACCTCTCATTATGTCTTTTAGGTAATAATATTAAATTAACATCTATTTAATAACTATCACCAAATGACATATATTAATTAATACTTATCATAACTAAAAATATTAATTAATAATTAAAATCATAATTATAATCATTACAATATTTTCCATATTTATAAAATTAGAAATATTTGTAAAAAAAAATAAAAGGTGCTATGTTCAAAATATTAACTTCATGGGATGCCATCTACGTTTTTTTATCTATCGGTGGGAACTCCACTCTGAAAATTAGAAAAGTGTATTAGTTTAACCGAAAAGAACTAAATATTGTGTTTGAAAAATATATAGGAAAGTTCAACAAATATGATTTTCAGATACCGTGAGAACAGTTACATTATTTTGAGCAACTAGGGAATTGATGACATTTTAGAAGAAGTACTCTTAAGTATTTCGTTTCACTCGACTATATATTGTGTATATACAAAACACTTTTATCTATCTTCCCACATGCTCCCTTAAATAGGCAACATCTTGCATTTGCTATTGATAAAGAAACTATATGCCAATTAAAACGCTTAACTGGTTTTTGTGATTGTAGAGAAATTCATGTCAGAGAGTCTAAATAGTTATTTCTCCTCTAAAACGACGGATTGTATATATGTGTATATATGTTATTTACTCCGTCGAACTTGTGATACCGATACTGGGCTTTTATTTGTAATCCAAACTACCATATATCTGTAATTCCCCTAACATGAACATTTAGATCTTTATCTCAACATGAATATAAACTCCAAAATATGCAAATATTTATAGTCAATCACACTTTTAATTAATTCCAAATAACTAATTTAACAAATATTCTTAAAATTATCATAAAATTTTAATTGAAGAACCGGATCAATAATAAAATTATATTAAGCGTGGTTTCTTATATAATTCAGTTATAAATTTTTAAAATAAAAGGTTTACATGAGGTTAAATTAATAAGGGTGGTTTCTTACATAATTCAGTTATAAATTTTTAAAATAAAAGGTTTACATTAGGTTAAATTAAATTTTATATTTTTTAAGATTTAAATTATACGTAAAAAATATGGCTTAATTAAATTATTTTATTTTCTAAAATTTAGATTAGTTTTTTATTTATTTATTAGTTTTTTCCAATTAATATATTTTAAATTTATTTATTTTGTAATTTACTAAATTTTTAACTTAATCTTATTAATAAATCTATATCTTAAAATAAAAATAATTAGATATATATTTTTAATTGATTTTTCTAATTTAATATAAAAGTTTAGATTTTATTTGTATATTAAATAGTTATAATTTATTATATATAAATTTGTGGGGCATCTCAATTGGTGACCAACTTGTTATGAAGTATTATGTAAATCATGAGATTTAAGGTTCACATCTATGTGTGGGTCAAGCCAACGAAGAAATAGTATTATATATCACTTTTAAAAAGTGATACAGTAAAATCATGAGGTTCAAGGTTCAAGTCCCCTTAATAAATAGTATTATATATCGCTTTTAAAAAGTGATATAATAGTATATAGTTCAAGTACATCTAATGGTTAAGAGCATGCCAGAAGCTCAAATCCCAAGCTATAATGGCTATCAATATGTAATATAATCCAAAAACATGGCCAATAATGTAATCCTACAATGGGTATTAAAAGTGTGAAGTAAATAGTGAAGCCAAAAAAGAAATAGTATTATATATCGCTTCTAAAAAGTGATATACTACTATATAGTTTGAGTAGATATAATGGTTAAGAGCATGACACAACTTCAAATCCCAAGGTAAAATGGATATCAATATGTAACATAATTCAACAACATGGCTAATAATGTAATCCTATAATGGGTATTAAAAGTGTGAAGTAAATAGTGATGCATTTGGTCTTGATATTGGCATCAAGAAAACCCAACAAAGATTATTTTTCACTAAAATTTTCCACTAATATTATTTTTTTGTTGAAATATGCATGCAAAAAAATATTCTTATAAATAATCACAATATAACTTGTAATAAACTTACAATTTTGTTAATTTTTTTTTTTTTTAATCTAGGAAATGTGATAGGTATTATGGGTTACTAGTTTTGATTATTATCATGGATTGAATTTTATTTGCAATTAGATCCATTTAATTTATATGACTTCGCTAGTTTGTTAATTTGTGTTAATATTTTCTTTTAACTTAAATTGAAAATAAACTCCAAAATAGATATGCCTATAATTTACTAATCATAAGAGTATATATTTCATAGTTATAATTTAATTATCAAGTTGATGGCATATATTTAAACCCCATGGAATATGTTTTAACGTTCATAGTAATATTGACATATTTCACCACTAAAATTTTCCACTAAGATTTTTTGTTGTTGTTGAAATATGGATGAAAAAAATATTATTTATAAACAATCACAATATAGTTTGTAATAATGTTATAATTTAGTTAATTTCCATGTTTTTTTAAGCTAAGGAATGTGATAGGAATATTGGGGTAACCATTTTGATGGTTATCATGGATTGAATTTTATTTGTAGTTCAATCTATTTAATCTATATGGCTTCCCTAGTTTGTCTTAATTTAATGTTAATATTTTCCGTTAACTTAAATTGAAAATAAAATTGAAAATATATATGCCTATAATTATGCTAATCATAAGAATAGATCTTTCATAGTTATAATTTAATTATTAGGTTCATCGTAGGTATTTAAACCCCGTGAAATATGTTGGAATATTCATGGTAATATTGACATATCAATTATAATATTTATTTTCATGTTAAATATACTCTATTAATTAAATTACCTCACATTAATTAATTTAAGAAGATGGAATATCAACACATCATATTGGGCATGTGGTATTTCTAAGCCATGGTAATGTAATGATGCAAGAGCATCAAGGGTATTTTTTTTTGTAAATATGTTAGAAAAGGGGGTGTGACAATTTGTAATATTTTATTTAATTAATTTGTTATTTTAAATAAAATAGGAGAAAATGAGGATTTTGTAAATATCCTTTTATTAATAAAAGGATATGAGAGAATTTGACTAGTTAAGGATATAAACGGATAAGATTCTAGATGATAGGATTTGTTGAGATATTTTAGTGGTATTGAGAAATTAAGGGGATTGAGCATTAAATTAGATTATTTTTAAAATTGTATAAATAGGAGGGGGTTTTGAGAGAAAAATACATTGAGATTGTGAGTGAGTGTGAGTTTGAGAGTAGGCTTGAACAACAAGGCTGTAAGCCTTCAGCAATTGTAAAGGGCCACAGAAATGAAATATCTGGCCAACAAAAGTTTTTCGATCTGCATAATCAATGTCAACTGCACTGGACTGGTTACGAATAAATGGTGAATTATTATTGTTAATGTGTTGGTCTGCGATACAATGATAAAGGTTGACATATTATGTGAATCAAGTTATTGAAGCTGTATACAGGTGAAACTGAAATCAATATATTTGAAATTGTATGAATTACAATATAGAATGGTTGTCTGTGTAGTGGTATGGAGTGGCATCGTTTATATGAGTCGACATTGATAGAACTGTGCTTCGGCCTGTTTTAAATTAAATGGATCTGATTTATGTCTCACATTAAAATTAATGAACTTGGTGGTGATTTAATCTATGTTGAAAGCGTAGGTTTTGAATTCATTTACTATGTAATGTTGGATTGATTGAAAACAAGTGGAATTGTGTTATATATAGCGTGGAATCCAATTGAGAGTATGGAAATCGACTTTTATGGATCTGCTGGTATTGTTGAGGGAACAAAATGGAACGTAGAGACCGAGTGGGAATGATTTGTTTGTTAAAATTGACATTGATTTGTGAAAGAGTATGTTTGCAGGAGAGACCGTCAGCGTTGGAGAATTGTTTGCAGAAAGCGACCGTATTGAATTGAGGAAAAATCAGCGTTGAACATAAGTCTGGAAAAACTCGTTGAAATCTAGCATTGAGGAAATGGTGACGTTGTAATAATCATTAAGAATTCATTCAAGAATTGCAGGATAGAAATCGTGGAGCGGAACGTTAATAACTAGATGCATAAGTAGTGAAGGTTGCGTAGCCAAGATTATTGATTGGGGAGGTAAGTTGAATGATCAGATTGTTGGTTTAGTATAGACTTTGGATTGAAAGCACTGATATTAAAGACCGTATGAGCCAGCATCATTTCTAATTCAAATGAATAAATTGAAGATGTGGGAGACTGCGTTGAAATCAGTTTATTACAGTGGAAGCGTTGTGGAAGGTACGTAATTGTAGAGCAGATTTTTGTTATTGAGCAAAATGTTTATAGAAACTGCCATAAGTTTGGTAAGCGGAATTGGAAGGGCGCACTTCTATATATATATATATATAATTGATATTTGGTTGACTATACTGAAAGGTTGAAGTTACATAGTCTTGTGCAGGCCCAAACATCATTAAAATGGTGATGTTGGGGGTCTTTAACACTTAGGGGCTTTGAATAAGATATATGGGGGGAAGAAACATTGGATGAAGAGAACGAGTGGCTATTGAAAATTATGAAAATAATGGTTTGGAATTTTTTGTTTCTTGGTCCTGAAGTAGGTAACTCCTCTTAGAGGAAAAAAGCACTGAAGCTAGTTTTGGGTTGTTGTCATCAATAGGCTATAAGGTTATGCAATAATACAATAATGGCTAGTTCAGGGAAAGGCGAGGCAGAGACAAGAGACTCCAGGAGAGTGAGGTTGAGGATGAGCTGAGAAATCTTGGAAAACACAGTGGGAGGAAACCAATTGGCAAACTGATCCAATAAATAATTATTGCATATGTGGGTGGCACCAAAGAGGAGATTCAACAACTCATTCCTGAGTGGGAGGATGACATCAACAGATTTGCGAAAGTGCGGGCAGTGGATGTGGAAGAGTGGAAAGTATTGGCTCCTGATCTGAAACACACTCGCGGTAGAGAATCACAATATAAATAGACTCTACGCATGTATGGGCTCCTTAAATGCCTCCTAGCAAAGGCGATGGAAAAAATCTGGATGGTCATCTTAGTCAAATCTAGAAAACATTCTCAAGCATGTTCTTAGTTACCAATCTTCTTAGATCAGTGTGAAGGACCCAACCCTAGGTAACTTGACATCGACTGATTAGGATAACTAGGAGGATGAAGTCATAGTCTTTTTGCTTAAGTTTTTATGTGGATAGCATTTCCGTCCCAGTTTGTAGTAGTTTATATATCTAGAAAGACAACTCATGGTTGTGTACATGATAATCAAGTATATATAGCTTGAATATATAAAATAACTAATTTTTGCTACTAGATGGCGTATAATGCGATTTTGTGGTCAACAAACCTGCTTTTCCAACAAGAAGTTTGAGATCACCTAATTAAGCTAAGTGGTCGTAACCTACTTGCAGATACCATAATGAAAAAAAAGGATCTACCATTCTTAACAAAAGAAATAGATTCTCGAACTTTGTATTTAAAAAAATATATATTATGAAAATTATTAACATTTTCTTAATCTTAATCAAATTAAATTAAATTAAATTAACATAGTTTTATTATTTACATCTTTTTAATTGAATTCAAATCCAATTAAATTAAAATATATTTTTTATTTAACATATTTTATAATATATTTTTAAATCGTTAAACTTATTTTAAAAGATCGAATTGAAAAAATAGTGTCATCCCTACAATTCCTATATTTGCTAGTATCTTTAAACAAAAATAAATTCCATATCTTCAAAATTTAGTCTACCAACCTTTAACATGTCTAATAATTTAAACAAAATTAGTGAATGTTGTCAAAATTAAGTTTATCTTTCCCATTTAAAATTAAACTTAATAGATATTTTTGAATAAATATTTAAATTCAAGTTATATAATTTGATGCTTTTTAAGCCTACTAAGGCATTGACATAATTGGTATATAAGTAAACTCAAATGTTTAATTAGATAAAGTAATATTTATTTTTAATTATATGTAATTGTTAATTTTTAATATATTTTAATATTGCTAATTTATTAATTTTTATGTTTAAAAATAAATTTTAAATAGTTAAATAAAATGTTATTAATTTTTTTAATGCTACATGTTAAACTAATAATAAATATAGATAATTGTATAATTTATTTTAATATATTTGTAATTTCATACTGTGTTTCAAAATAAATTTTAAATAATTAAATAAATTGATATTAATTTTTGTAATGTCATATGTTAAATTCATAATAAATATATATTTCGTATGCTTTGCGAATATAATTTTTTAAGTTTTATTCTGAATATAAAACATATAATAATATAATTGTTTGTTGTCGAGCTTTTTGATATAATATAGTTGTTTGTTTTATGTGTGTGTGTGTGTGTGTGTGTATCTATATATATATATATGATGATGGTGGTGGTGGTGGTGATGGTGGTTAACGTCCACTCAAACCGAACATTTTTCTATCAGACCTAAAGAGACAAATTATTTATTTTGATTTAAGATTTTATTCCTATGCTCAAAAAGCTTGGAGAGAAGCCTCGTGAGCTCACTATAATTTTGACATTGTAAGACGCTAGGAAGGTCAGTATTGTAATAAAGATTGTAAAACTGAGATCTAATGTGGTTGTAGGTGGGGCACTCTAAGAGGAAGTGGTTTTCATCCTCGATGTTCCTACTCTCACATATATGGCAGATCCTTTCCATCCATGGTGTTTTAGGAACTGCCCAGTGACATGTTTCACTATGGAGCTCATGAGAATTCATTCTAATCTTTGCTATATTAATTTTATTGTTTGAGTTAGTTAAATAGAGAGATACTTTTGGTCTTCTAGGATGGGGTTGATGACCTTCTTATAATAACTTAATTTTCTTTTAGCAGCTAAATCTTTCTGACACCATATTATTTCTTTGAACTTAGAAGTAACAATATCTTTAATGTTATTAAGTTTTTGCAATGCATCATTCTCATTGATCTCCCAATAGTTGAACCAGGCCTTGTTACTTTATGCCACCCCTGATTGAGCCTTAGGTGGTTTTGGTTGGAATTTAAAGCTAGCTTAGGAAGTCTATGATCATCTATGTTATTGAGTTTGTGCTTGTACAGAAGAAACCTAATCATAGCTAGGCTCTCAATAGTGGAAAGACCTGCTTCTATAAGGAGAATAGGATAGGGTGTATTACTTTTAATTTTCATGTTATAAGTTATAAAACTCTTCTGGATTTGCTCAATCTTTCGCCATGATTCTTTGGAGATGCTTCAACCCCAAACCTCACAGCAGTATAAGATAACACGAGTGACTAAAGTTTCAAGGAGGAACTTCTTTTTATCCTACATTATGAGGTTTTCTATTTTACAATTATTTTCAAGACCAAAATAGGCTTTCTAACCCCCATTAATCCTTTTCTCAATGCTATGGTTCTAGTTGAGCTTGCGATGAATATCAATTCCTAGGTACTTTTAAGAATACACTTCCTCCAAGTTATTATTTTCATACATAAAATTAGCATAATTTTCCTTCTTGGATTTGATAATCAAAACTTTTTTTTCATTGTTAACAATCATACCCATGGTAGAGAAGAAATCCTTAAGAAGCGTGAGTTAATTATCAAGATCAGATTGGCACCTTGTGAAAAGAACAATATCATCAGCATAGAGAAGAAGGATGACGACTATCCCATCTAAGATCGTGCCATCACATCCTGCTTCCTCTAAATAGCCTTCAAGCTTATCGATGTAAATGCCAAATAGGGGAGGGGAGAGGGGGAAACCTTGTTTAACTCTGATGTTATACTTAATATCTTTCGACCACCCCTCATTGCTCTTTAGCTTGGCAATTACATTCTCGTATAATCTTATAGAGGCAGTTCGCAACTCGAGAGGAACCTTTAGCTCTTCTAATATATTCCAAAGGTTGTATCTAGGAATCGTATTGAAAGTCTTTCTAAAGTCCACAAAGCAACAAAATAAATACGATTTATCATTATGACATTCCTCCACAATGATCCTAAGTGTAACGAGGTGGTCTGTTTTTGAGTGATACCTTTTGAAACCTACTTGGCCTTTAGCCCTCTTACCTTCACTTTCAAGCCATATGCTTAACATCTTTTCCAAAGCACTATATATATATATATATATAGATAAACTAAAAACACTTACTCACTTCTATTAAAACTTTGAAATCCGAAAAAAGCTAAAATATTAGTCAACAATAATTTAAAAACTCTAGAGTAACCATACTTCTATTAACTAAAAGAAGAAATGTTATTTTACAAAATAATATTTATATGTTTTTCTTTTTTAAATTTGCATTTAAAAAAATATGTATGTTATGAAAATGATTTACATTTTCTTCATTTAAATAAAATAATTTAATTTTTTTATTATTGAAATTTTAATAATTCAAATCAAATTAAATTACTTTTTCATCAGTTTTTTTATAATATATTTTATAAATTTTATACTTATTTTAAAAGAAAAAAATATTATTACATTGCAGTATTTTTTTAAACAAGAACCAATTTTCTATTTTCAAAACTTAATCTACCAATATTTAACATATCAAAATCTTTATTTTCAAAACTTAAACCACCAACATTTAACATATCTAATAGTTTAATGAAGTTTAATGAATCTTTTGCAATCAAATATGTCATTATATTTCATATTATTACAAATTAACATATATAATAATTTAATGAAAGTTAATCAATCTTGTGCCAACAAATATTTGATTATATTTCAAATTATTACAAATTTTGTCCTTCCTTCTTCATTTATTAATGTTTTTATATTAATTATTTACACTTTTTTTTAGTTTAAATTAAAAACCATTTTTTTTTAATTTAATAAATTTTGTTTATTTTTACTTATTTGAAATAATTAAATCCAGAAAAAATAGTATCACTTCTACAATTCTTTATTATATTTACTAGTATATTTAAACAAAAAATAATTCCCTATTTTTAAGAATCTTCATAACATAATCTACCACCCTTTGCATGTCTAATAATTTGACCAAAGTTAATGAATCTTGTGAAAAGTAATATGTCAATTTATTTGATGTTATTACAAATATTGTTCAAAGAGAAGTTAATTTTCCTTTATTTTATTATTCAATTTTTTTTTTTTATATTTAATTTTTTTTCCTTCAATTATTAACTAGGCTATTATAAAATTTTATAACTATATAATAGAATTTTATACTTACACACAAATATTTATGAAGGTTCATAACTAAAATTTTAGTTTAATTATAATTATATCATTATTATTATTGTTTGTTAGTGGTGTGGGGGTATTTACATGATGGATTTTCTTGGAGTTTTGAACTGATGATATTCACTTCATGGAGTGCCTTAAAAAAATACCCCACCACCATCTTTTTTTGTCCCCGTGGAACATAATTATGTTCATTTAATAATAGTATCATAATTTATTATATTTATCAAAAAGTATTGATTCATAATATGTTTTGAAATTAGATATTGACATGT
>APFE030180330.1:0-69690 GCA_000404065.3 Pinus taeda | reverse complement strand
TACAATACCACAGGCAGATGCCATTTACAATACCATGGGTAAATTCCATGGGTCAATGAATAATATGGGTGGATGAGTACCATGGGTTGATGCCATTTTCCATTCGAATCATTCCTCCCTCCTTAAGAAGCAATGGTCCCCATTGCGTAAAGTTTCGTCCTGCGAAGCCTTTGTTGAATATGAAGATCCGAGGATAGAGATACCCTGTAATGCTTGGGTCCAACTGTGATTCTGACAGTGTGTGGCCTAGCAAATGGACTTCGATGAACTGTGGGTTTGTGGATGACCCATAACCATGAAGAACAAAGATTCAAAGATAGAGATACCCTGTAATGCTTGTGACCAACTGTGATACTAACAGTGTACGGCCTATCAAATGGACTTCGATGAAGTGTGGGTTTGTGGATGACCCACAACCGTGATGTTGGTTGCTGATGAAGTAGCAGGTGCCTACATAGCTTGGGGTGGGAGGGCACATCTCCAAATAACCCAAGCCGATTGCTGCTATGTTGAAACTGATGAATGTGAAGCAGGTGCCTACTAAAGTGGGGTGGGAGGGCACGTCTCCAATGGAAACCCACTCCGAATGTTGCTCCAAAATTAAAATGGACATAACTCGGCCAATATAACTCAGAATATTTATTATAACCTGTTTTTAGAAGCAGAAGAACCATTTTGCATCTTCCCATGTGATGGAAATCCTTATCTGGGCACTCTGAGATCTCAGATTCGCACTGCAACAATTTCGCCGTCACAAAAATTCTGATAAAATAGCTGATTTTAAATCAGCGATATCTCCCATAACAAGGACTCCTACACAAAACGGTTGGAGGTCTAATTAAGACTTCTTACTAGGGAGAACCACTTGACATTTTGGCAGGTCTAGCACTGTCAACACCGCTAACTGGGCAAAAATTTCGCTACATGGTGGGCCATATTCTGTTGGCCAAATCAAAATCGCAATCGGTGAAACCATCGGCGTATAGGCACTCTGCGATAAGACGAACCCACAGGGATTATAAAACTCAACATATAACAATATCGCATCCAACACCCTATCACAAATTGCAATCGACGGTTACACCTGGGGCCACTTTGTAAACACCAACCCCTTTTGTGATTGTGATATGCGATATATCGCATCACAACTAAGCTCTTTCGGGGGGTCGATTCATAACCACTTGTCCACCTCTAATATGCGATATCGGATATCGCGATTACAAATCGGCAATGTTGGGGGTCGATTCCTTAAGTCACTTCTTCCTTTTGCTTCGATATGCTATATGAGGGACCCAATGGAAACCTGCCACTTGGCGTTTCCCCATTCGTTGAGACCTTTGCCACGTCATCTCCTCCTGCCACCTCGACAAGTCAAACTTGAACTTTGACTTGCTCTAACTTTTGCATATGAGCTCGGATTTGAGTGTCGTTCACATCATTGGATTCAGAATGACAAGCTCTTTGATCTAAAGCTAAGTTTATCAAGATTCTAACACTTCGATTTTTGAGCCTAATTTTGAGCACTTGATCACAATCACTTCCTCTATAATCTCCAATGTTATGCCTTTGATCTCTATTTGATTCTTGTTCAGATTTTGAGCAAATTCAAAGCAAAACTTTCGTCTAACCCCCTGAGTCACTCGAAAAATTCGATCCCCCTTGCTTCTTTGAAATTTTGTATGCTTCCGAGCATTTTTCCAAAGCCTCGGTGGAATCTGGTTCATGCCTCACTGCTTCTCCCCCCATCCTTCATTGTTACAAACCCTTCACTAATTCTTGCAACAATCACTATGAACTTCCACCTGCTTACTGTCACAATTCTTGAAAAATATGTGTAACAAGGGTGCAGAGCTACGTCGGGGCAAATATCAGGGTAATAAGAAAGAATATTAAGTCAGATAGTTGTGCGATGCGGGTTATCATTTCATCATTAATTCAAAGGTGTGAAAATATGACTTGGATACAATTCGAATTAATGAGGTAATCAATAATGCAATGTGGTAATGATTAATAGGTATTGTCACTTCAAACTGGATTATGTTACGAATCACAAAATGATTCGTCACCCCCCCCCCCCCCCCCAACTTAAATGCAAAAGGTCGTCCTCGGCTGTCAAACGAAATGACGTATTAACTGCCATAATTGCTAAGTAAAGAAGAAGAAGAAAAAATATTCCTTATTTGAATGACTTACTAGAGGGTGATTTGATTGATGCTGACATCAGAGTCCTTGTGATGGTGATTATTGAAGCGGACAATTGCAACTAGTTTCATGCGATAGTCATCTCCATCGAACCGACTACTATAGATGTAACAACACAAGAATTTCTCCATGACAGTAGAATAAGTTTGCGACAATACTTTATCACAACAATGTATTCCTTTGAGGTCATTACAATTTTGTGCCTACAAAAGAATTCTCAAAACAATACAATGAAATGAATAAAAACGAGCTTGTAACGAGCATGATGTTACACATATATCATAGATATCATGATGTTATAGAACTTATTAAAATGAAAATGTGTATCAACTGCCACAAAGTGCTTTTTAAGCTGGTACAACTATCTACCTGCGCCCCACAAGAATTATTCACGTGCAAATTTATTTATTTATTTATTTATTTTTTATTTTTTTATTTATTTATTTTTTTTTTTTGTGCGTATGAATTGCCAACAAAAGTTAGTTTTTAGCTACTACACTTATTGAAATTTAGGAATTTGATAGCACAGGAGAATTTTCTCCTGCTCTCATAACTTGGAGATCAGATCCTGAGACAATGTTGAGAAATAAATCCTTTGAGGTTGGTTTATGATATAACCGAAGATGATGCCCATTAGCAAACCATGACACTTTGTCACTGTTTATGGTAATTAATCTCACGTCCCCATTGTCAAAGACTGTATCTACCTCATAATGACCTAACCACCTAATGCAGAGCTTCCCCTTGAAGTCTTTGAATTGTGAATCATACAGTAAAGCCCAACCACCTTTTTGAAACACCTTCTTTTTGATAAACTTGTCATGCCACTTAGCTAGTTCATTTGACTCGTTCAACTGATGTTTCTGAGCTGTAGTCAAATCCAAATTCACTTGCAATGTTGTTCTAAGTGTTTTTATTTCGAACTCAATGGGAAATAATGGGTTTTTACCATACACCAATTTGTATGGTGAAAATCCAGTAGTATTTCTCCATGTAGTTCTATATGCCCATAGTGCTTTTGGAATTTTATCAGGTCAGTTCGTCTGATGGCTGGCTACAATCTTAGTGAGAATTCCTTCAATAACCTTATTAGTGTTCTCCACATGACCATTTGCCTGAGGATGATATGGTGAGGTAATTCTTGAATTTCTCAACTAACCTCTGGATCAAATGAGATGTGAATTGTGGTCCTCCATCTGTCACTATTTCTCGAGGTACTCCAAAGTGAACAAAAATGTCTTCAAATAAAAAAATTGAAACAACTTGTTCAATTGCCCTAGTTAGTGCCTTTGCTTCAACCCATGTTGTGACATAATATGTATAGACTAGAACGTAGGACTTCTGCTGAGATGAAGGATAATTGGTCCTAAAAATTATAAGGCCCACTTCTCAATTCGTTCTAAGACTATTTGAGGTTGTAACAACATTTCATCTGGCTGGAGTGGTTGACCCATTATTTGATAACTGTCACATCCCTTCACAAATTTCTTTGAAAATTGGAATACAGTAGACCAAAAATATAATGTTGAAAGCACTTTATGCCCTGTCCTTTTGTCAGTAAAGTGTCCTCCAAAAGGCTCCTCATGGAAGGCTCTGAGGATGTCAAGAATCTCATCCTCTCTAACACAACACCTAATATGATGATTTGGCCCTGTGTAGTAGCGGTATCCTTCTACCCAACAGTGTCCTGCACTCTGCTGAAAAATATTATTCTTTGCATTTGAGGACAGATGTTGTGGAAATCTCCCTGCATCAAGGTAGTTAGCTATGTCTACATACCATGGTGAGTGAGTTGAAATAGAAAAAAGATATTCATTTCGGAAATAATCTTCAACGGACATGCAATCATTATTAACAATTAGCCTAGAAAGAAAATCAACCACTACATTATCTTTTCGAGGTTTATCTAAGATTGTTATATATAATTCTTGTAATTACAACAAACAATGTGTAACCCTACCATTAGTAACAGGTTTATTCATCAAGAAATGAATGGCAAAGTGGTCAGTGTACACAAATACTTGATAACCTGTAATGTAGTACCTAAATTTATTAATGGCATGCATTATTGCAAGACACTCTTTTTCTATAACTGTATAATTTAACTCTGTTGGAGTCAGATTCTTATTGATGTAGTAAATGGCATATGGCTTCTTGTTTCCTAGTTGACCTAACACAACTCCCACAACAATATGAGATGCATTTGTTGCTATGTGAAACGGTAGGTCCCAGTTCAGTCCTCACAAAAAGGGGTTGCTGATACACGCTACTTTAACTCTGTAAAGGCATGTTCACGTTTCCTTGTCCGAACAAATTTCACATCTTTAGTAAGCAGAGAAAATATTGGGGATGCAATATTGGAAATTTTTTTCTATAAACCTCCTGTAATACCCTGCATGTCCCAAAAAACTACGTACCTCCTTCTGTGTTTGGGGCTCTATAATTTTCAAAATTACTTCTATCTTAGCAGGGTCTACTTTTATTCTTGCAACAAAAATATAATGCCCAAGCAAAATTAAAGTAACATTAGTTTGCTCACATCGTTCTAACACTTTTTTGAGATTGACTAAAGTTGGGTCAAAATCGTCACCATGTAAAGTCATCCATGAACACCTCTAAACAGTCATTTAGAAAATCCGCAAATATCCCCAATATTGCCCTCTGGAAGGTTGTTGGTGCATTACAGAGTCCACAAGGGAGAACTTTGTATGCAAAAGCCCCCAAGGGAAAGTAAAGGTCGTTTTATCCCGATCCTCTAGGGCAATCTGTATCTGATTATAACCACTAAACCCATCTAGAAATGAAAACAATTTTTTTTCGAGACAAAGTGTTAAGGACATGATCTATAAATGGCAAAGGAAAATGGTCCTTTTGAGTGGCTTTGTTAAGTTCTCTGTAATCTACACAGATCCTCCACTTTCCATTCTTTTTAGGAACAATAACAAGTGGAGATACCCATTGGCTGTCAGAGATGGGATAAATGAAGTTGGCATTTAGAAGCTTTTGCAATTCTTGTTTTAGTACTTCTTTAAGTGTTGGGTTCATGCATCATTGTGGCTGCCTAACTGGATTACAGTCTCCCTTCAAGTAGATATGGTGGGTACACATGTTGGGGTGAATGCCTTTCATGTCTGTGTAATCCCATGCAAATGCTTTTTTATGTCTTTGTAACAACATTTTGTTCTATTCGGGAGTCGGATTAGGATTAGCATTTAGATTTTTGCCTGTCTCTATTTCAACTGGGTTGCTCTTGAGATTAGGGGCGATTTTCATATGTTTTAGACTCAATTATTCCATGGTATCTTCTACCCCTAAATCATCAATAGAAGTAACAACAAGGGAATTACCGATAAATCCATTGATAATGTCATACTTAGTTTCATTCTTAAAATACTGGGCTTTGCCAAGAGTGAGGAGTGGTGGGAATGATCTGATTTAGGTTCAAATTCATCCCATAAGGGATTATCAAAATCTTTACTTGGTTTTCCAGGAGGATAAAGGTTGAGGTTCTTTGTGGCTTTTCCATCTGAAATCGTCATGAAGCATGCTCTACAACCTATGAATGTGTCCGCAGTAGCCAACCAAAGCCTTCCTAATATCACGAGATTTCCCTCAAGATTTGATTTGGTTTTCAAAATAAGAAAGTCTGCTGGATACCTCTAGGAATCCACTATGACGATTACGTCCTCTACCACTCCTTCAGATTTAACATGAGGGCTATTTGCTAGTTCTAGCATTGTAAGTGTTTGTCTCAGCTCGTGCATCCCTAAAGTGGTGAAGGTTTCCTTAGTCATTACATTTATTATTGCCCCTAAATCAATTAATGTGTTTAGAATGGGCTTCTTATCGATATAAACGGTGATTGTAGGATTCCCTAAGTCATTGTACTTAGCCAAACGAGGATGAACAATCATTAGTTCCGAAAATTTTCCCATCGCATGGATGGTAACAGGATCTTTGGCCTTCCTTCCATGTTTCCTAACACATAAGCCTCTTACTATTTTCACATAGATTGGAACATCCTTAATGGCATGCAACAAGGGAATCCTTATGTGCAAATTCTTTAACTCCTTGAGAAAATCAGATTCTGGTTGTGGAATCATCCTGGCTTCAACCAACCTTTGCGGATATGGAGGATCCTTAGTCACTATAGTAGTTGGATTGGATATTACAAACGTGTTAGCATTATTTGAATCAATTGTTAAAGGTGTAGAAGTTTCATCAAAATCCACAGGATCATCCCTAGGTGATTCACATTCCTCTTTAGTAATAGCAGGGGAGGTTTTTTAGTTTACTACTTTTCCTGATCGAAGGTGGATCTCGTTGCATTCAACAAGGGTAGTGTAGTAAGCATGGAAAGAAGTGGGGGCTTCTATATTCTGAGTTTACTTATTATTTGGGTTAGGGTTAGACTGTATAGGTAATTGGGGACGTATGGGAGGAGTGGTAGTAGATGATGAGAGAGGTGGAAGTTGCAATTGTTGTTGCATTGGTAATGAAGTAAGAGTTTCCCCTCCAATTCTAAGGCCAAGAATACGATTGAGATGGAGGATACTGAAAAGGTGGAGAAGGAGACCATTGGTTCCATGGTGAAGGAAATTGAGCTGGAGGAGGAGTGGGATACTGCCATGGAAATTACTGAGCATTATATACATTATTCCACGAATTGAAAGAAAAATCTTGAGACATACTTAGTGGTCGTGGTTGTCAAGGCTTCCTAGACCCAATAAAGTAAGAAGACTAAGCCTCCTCGCCTGATTCCAGTGTTGTCTTCAGTCTTGGGAGCTCTGGACAATAGCCTGTAGAATGCTTGAGGTCACAAAGATTGCACAAGTTAATGTTGTTGACTCTGCATTCTTTCAGGGAATGTTTCTCTTTAAATTTTGGGCAGAACATGACCAAGGCCTTATCAACTTCATCTTGTTCTTTTTTCACTTGTGCTGTCGTAAATTGGGCAGATAAGGTATTGAGAAGATCGGCCTTGAGATTCTTGAACATGTTTCCAACCTTAGTTATGTTCACACCTCCATTCACAGATTTCTATATTTTAACAGGGGTATCTCCTGCCATTCTTCTCCCTTGTGACGATCCTTGCGAACCCCTTAAGCAAAGTTTTATTATATCATTGTATCGATCCTGAGATATATCTCCTTTTCCTAACAGGTTCAACATATAAAAGCAATCATCTCTCATTCCTCGAACCAATATTATTTTCAAAATCTCCAGATCTAGATCACTATGTTTAGACAATTGTAGATTATAATGGAACTGTTCCATGTAACCTTCCAAGTTCTCTTCTTTCTTCTGTGTCATTCTAAATATCTCCTCTCTTAGATCTCTAGTTCAGTCTTCATATCTCCCCATGTTTGGATAGTGGCAGAACCTAGTCGCATAAACCATCTTAACACTGCTCCTTTTAGAGCGCCAGGAAATAGTTTTAGCTTCTGCGCATCTGAAGTGTAGTCATAACTCCTGCACAAAACATCAAACTCAAACATAAAAGTATCGGGATATTCTATAGTCAGTCCCTGGAAAGATGGAAGGGTTGATAGAGGGATATTTTTCATAGGGGCTTCTCCCCTTATATCACTTATCGGAAATGTGTGGTAATAGTGGCATCTGTCCCATTATTGTTGTTGTTATCCCCCATTGGAATTTCTCCTGATTCTTGTTCTTGTGAGTATCCTTCTAAAGATTGTTCGAGCAAATGTTTTATAGATGAGGATTCTTGTGATAATTGCTCGAATTGTTCTGGGGTTGGTTGTTTTACTGCACTACCTTAGTCTGAGTATTGGAAATTAAAATAATGTTCTTCTGATTCTGGTTCGTGATATTTACCACTGGTTTCCCCTTGTCCTTCTAATCCAAAATCCAGCCACTAGTTTTTCCTTGTTGTTCCTTAGTTGAGTTTACGGATTTGGGAGTTTGTAGGCTAGTTTGAGGAAAATGGGGTCGTAAAACAAAGGAACCAAACACTCTTGTTTTTTATGTAGAGGCAATAGCTTTTTGTGGGCCTATTTTTCTCACGTCCCTATGTGGTGTTGACTTCTCTCTTTCTGCTTTTCAGATCAGTTCTTGGATGATTTTTTTTCTCCCTTGATCAATATTTTTCTTGTTCTTTTTGTGACCCCTTTTTTCTTGTTCACTCATACATTCTACACATGGACCCTATGTGTAATTATTTTCACACCCTAAGTGTTCTAATTATTACAGTGGTGAGCCCACTCAAGTATGTTAGAGCGATGCGTAGGTTCTTACCTCTTGTCTTACCGCCCAACGCCTATAAAATTAAAGACACTCTATCAAAAGAAAATTCAAAATTTTACACAACCTAACTATTCTAATTATTATAGTGGTGAGCCTGCTCAAGTATATTAGAGCGATGAGCAGGTTCTTACCTCTCGTCTTACCACCCAAAGCCTGTAAAATTAGATACACCCTATCAAAATTAAGTTCAAAAGAAAGCATTGGTTGACTCTATCATTAACAACCTTCCCCGACAACAATGCCAAAATGCTTGGGTGGTTTTATCACTCTTTAAAGTAACTAAACCACAATCATTAATTATCAACCAAGGCAAGTCTTTTTATTTCAAAGGTGTTTGCACTATCTGTGTCGATACATGTAACAACCAAGTAAAACAGAAAAGATGTCGTTGAACACGCTTGCAAAAATTAAAGCACTCTTGCAGAATGGAAATACAAGCTTGCAGGAATTAAAAGGCACACTGCATAAATGAAATACACTCGGCAAGGAAAGAATCCACACGTCATAAAAACTTCAGAATAAAGATAGGCGCACCATACACTACCAACTAAAGATATAACAACAATTGAATAACATATAATTGATTAACTTGTATAACAACACGCCATAAATCCGAGAGCATAAGTGCATCTATCCCACAATGAAATGTGTACAACAATAATAAGAAATCCACACTAACACATGAAAAAACAAATATCCTATTAACACTACGATCACTGCTAAAGAGGAGAGCCCTTCCTCCCTAGCAGGGTGCAGGAGTAAAATGAAAATTAGTTAAGGATTCAACACATAAATTGCAGTAACATCACCAGATATATGTTCGTATTAAAAATAGTTGAAAAGTATAAGATAAAAATGTTGGTATTATCTCTTCATTATGTTCCCCTTCACACGAGACTAAGCTCTTTTATAAAGTCTTTACAAAGCCCCAAAATTAGGAAAATGAAACAATCATGAGAATTTGCAATTCTCATGTTGATTAAGTTAATAGAAATAATAAAAAGATATAAACTGTTACAAACTGTCTTTTAATAAAGTTTTGTTGTGGATACACCACTCTTGTTTAGACACAATTGTAACCACTCAGATCTTCTTAATTGTCCGCATGGAATTTTTATGCGGCTTTTGACAATTTGTCTTTGAAAATGGTGGCTATAGTCTTGACAATTCGCAGTGTAACAATAGCTTCGTGGTATAACAACAGAAAATGGCAAACCCAGTGTGTAACAACAACTCACACCATGTAACAACAATAACTATTCACCCATGGCTATCAGTGGTTATGGCAACACCTGAAAGAAAAACATTCAAAAGAACTCTTCCAAAGATACCTTGGTTAGTCATCCCAAAGAAAACATCATTTCATTCAATACTTAGCAAAAAATAAGATAATAATATGTCAAAGAGAAAGATTGCTTCTTTATGAGAGGGAGTAACATTGTACTAGGGAAATTGTAGGTTCAATGAGGAAAATGGCCAAAAATGGGCAAAATGATGCCTGAAATATCTTTAAATATTGCATCAAAAAAAAGTAGTACAAATTTGCTTCTCGAAGAAGTTCTTAGAAGGCTTTATTTTTAGAATGAGCCAAGCATAATTCAAGAAGAAGTGAAGATGAGGGACTCTGAGTAGCATTTGGAATAGGAGTGTTTTTAGGCGGGCCTTCTTGTTTAGTTGGACCTCTTCTCCTTTTGGGTTGTTGTCATTGTTCTCTTTGGTCTGTTTGTTTTGGTTCTTAAGTAGCTTTGGGGTAGTTTTTAGCAAGATGCTCATAGTTGTGACACACCTTACATTTTTGCTATCACATAAAAAATGATCACCTAGCCATTTTCCACTAGGATGATCGAAATACACCATGTAGTATGGGATTTACACATAAAACCCACTTTCACCTTAGGAAATAATTTAGAGAACCTATTTTCCTAAGTTATTCCTCTTTACCCAATTGAAAATAACCCATAGATTCATTTAATTCATTTAATGTTATTTCATATTTACCTATTTAGTGAAAATAATTAAAATATTTTCACTCATCCATAGGAATAATTAAATATATCATTATTTATTTATTATTCCTTAATCATTTAACTTCTCCCCCTTTAAATAATTATTAAATGCTTATTTACTAATAATTTCTAACTCCTTTTGGCTATATCACCCCAGAATAATTAAATAAATTATTACTTATTTATTATTCCTTAACTATTTAAATTATCTCCCATGAGATAAATATTAAATCATTATTTAATAATTATCTCTAACTTACTTTGGCTATATCTCCTTAAAGTAAGGAATAAAACATTTTTTATGTGTTAATTACTTTAACTATTTTTCACGATTAACTCAATAAATCATTATTTTTTGAGTTAGTTTATTAAATAATGATTTTTTGACAATTTCAAGAATATTTTCCTCTTAAATATAATAAAATGTTCCTAACGGCTAGATCTTGATTTAGTCTTATAATTTTTTTTTATTATTCTTTAGATCTAGATTTATCCTAACATTTTATTATAAATAAGACTGGTTTTTTCTCACTATCGTCCAATGACTCTTGAGCTCCCACATTGAGTTCAAACATTCTCTATCCATTTTACTCATTGCAACTAATGAGAGAGAAATTGTTGAAGCGTAATGAACAAAAGAACCCATCCCATGAAGGGGATGCTTTACACCCAAGTCTACATTCTTCTCCATTAGGTGTACTCTTTTATGATAATAAAAATCATTTTATTTCCATTGGGTGTCATTGTCTCATCAACTCTTATGTATTTTTCAATATTTGCATATCATCTTTTGCAAGGTTTCTAATAGTGTTTTTGTAGATTTGAAGTGCATTAACAACTTTTCCTTTTATTTCCATGGTTGTTAGGGCTATCTGTCACCAATAACTAAAGTTGAGAATTTTTGTACACCTTCCAAAAATTTCCATACTAACAATTTGAAGGGAATCTAGTCATAGTCCATAGGCTAAATATAAGATCCTTGTTTAATTTGTCTCCAGAGTGGAATGTGAAGAAACCTCTTTTACATAAAGAGATAGATAGAGTTTTTCTTTATTAAAGGGTGTCACTTCTCATCAATCTAAGCTCAAAGTTCTCAAGGAGGGTCATATACTTATGAACTAACCAATGAAACTCCAATCTACTAATCTAAAAGCCATAATTTATGATTGAGCTGCATGAATAAGGACTTTTGTAGTCTCATCTAATTTCTTCACAAATCTAAAGGGATTAGTTTTCGTTGGTTAGGGAAGGGCCACAAATAGATCTTGTAAAGCAACAACATGTGTGGGGGGCAAGGGGCAAAGGGTTTGTGCCCTCATGAAGTGAAATCTATAAGCACAAACTTGAACTAGAAGTAACATTAGATCTCACATGTCAAACCCTAGCTCACATGTCTAATCATTCCTTTGAAATAATAGAGATATGTTATAGAGAAAAATAAAAAATTATATTTTTAATTATAATATTATGTTTATAAAGATTATGATGATGATTAATACCTATTGAGATAGTGATTGGTTTATTGTATCTTAAAAAGGGTAAAAGTATCATACATTCTTTTAAAATCTTATTTCTATGCTTAGAAAGTAATAAGAAAAATGTTATAAGATTACCATAATTTTGATCACTTATTAGGTCAGGAAGGTGAACATTATAATAGATATTTTGAAATCGAGTTCTCATTTGGGTGTATGTAGGCACTTTAGGGGAAAGCGTCTTTTGTCTTCAACCTTCTTAGTGTCATAAAGACAATAAGTTATTACATCCCACAATGTTTTGGAAATTGTCCAACGCCCAATTTTGTTATGTAGCTCGTGGGAGTTGGTTTGTATTTTAAAAATGTTGAATTTCTTTTTTTATGCTAGTTAGCACTGGAATATACTTTTGATCTTCTAGATTAGGGTTAACAAATTCCTTGTAGTATCTTAGTTTCCTTCTATTTTTTAACTCTTTATTACACCATGAATTCTCTTTAAATTTAGATGTAATACTACTTTTAAATTTTCAGTGTCTTATAGGATGACATCTTCCCAACTTGACATCTTAATGCCATCCTCACTTGAGTTGATGGTGGTTATGGCTAGAGTTGGGAGCATTTTGGGGAGCCTCTTGTCATCCACGTCATTTATCTTGTTCTAGTAGATTAAGTACTTGACCATGGTCATGCACTCAATGGGGGTGAGATTGGAGTTGGAAGCATTTTGGGGAGCCTCTTGTCATCCATGTTGTTTATCTTGTTCTTGTACATCAAGTGCATGACCATGGGCATGCACTCAATGGGGGCGAGGCTCACTTTTATGAGAATGATAGGATAAGGCGTATTACTTTTAATATTAAGATTATAAGCTATACAATTCTTTTGGACTTGCTCTACCCATTTCCAAGGTTCTCAAGAGCTATTGCATTCCTAAAATTCATATTCATATAAGATAACAAGAGTGATGAGGGTATCAAATATATTTTGTTTTCTTACCCCACAACTAAAGGTATACTAATTTACACTTGTTTTCAAAACCATAACAAGCTTTTTCGCCCTGTATTTGTCCCATTTTCAACACAATAGTTCCAATTAATATTATAATGAATATCGGTTGCAAAATATTTTGTACAAAGACACTACTTCCAAACTATTATTATCCCTGCCATGCAAGGATATTGCAATCGATAATTAGTTGACCATGTATTAATTTAGTCAAACATTTTATATATATTTAGTTTTACCAAAGTAAACTTTTAGAAAACAAAATTCTTATTATGTTATCATTATTTTATTTAAAATCATCTCTCCACTAATTGGCTAATTGGCTAAAAACTTTCATAGGTTATTGAAATGCCCTGAATTTCACAATTGAAAAGTACATCTGCCAGATGCCGCTCCTTGTCTAGTCACGTGTGATGTCAATGCGAAGATCAGAATAAAGTTGTTTTCATGATGCCTATATCTCAGGGTTGTTTCTTTTGCCACGCATAAATGAACAACTGGTGTCGAGAAATTATCATACAAAACACTATTAGTCTACTGTCAATGTCAATATCACATATGATACTTACCCCTCATTAATGACACGTTGCTAGTGTACTTATACCATACAATACCTGTATTTAAGTTTGTTATCTTATTAAAAATTATAAACATGGAAATACCTCCTATAAAAATAATAATAAAACATATTGAAAACCTTTTGAGATATTGATGGTTCCTAGTGATTTGTCTTTTCTTTTCGAGTGTACTTATACCATACAAAGTATTTATTATATTTAAAAACTAGTTTAATTAAAAAAAAAAAAAAAATTAAATATGAATCAAGTTTTGGGATAACTCCAAATTACTAAACAATTCCAAATTACCAAGCAACTTTTGTTTTTAATAACCAATTATATTCTTTTTATTTTTGGTAAAAATTTAAAAACAAATTAAATATATTAGGTTTATTTTTAATAAACAATCATATTATTTTCATTTTAGGAAAAAATTTAAAACTAATTTAATTGAATGTAGATGTTTATAGTTATTTATATTGTAACAAAAAAAAATCCTATGTATTTTTTTTTAGTTTTGTGTAAAAATTTAAGAACTAATTTAATTGAATGTAGATTTTCATAGTTGTTTATATTGTAAGAAATTTTCGAATCAATGTTTCGAGTGGACATTCCACCCATCTAGTGCTTGATGATGGATGTAGTGTCTGCACAAAATCTATTGCACTTTGATGATGGATGCAATGTCCACACAAAATCTACTACACTTTGGAATTCCTACTGACAAATCAAACCAGGTGCTTACATCTTATATTTTAATGGTGGATCTGCTTGCTTGAATTTTGATCTCAAATCTACTAGTGAATTTTGATCACAATATTGAATCTCCCACTGGATTTCATGACCATTAAGAAAACTTTGTTGACGCTATTATAGACCTACCAAAGTAATCTGATTTCATTTGATTTCTTCAAAGACCAGCATCAAAATTAGTTCACTCGGACTAAGATCATCCTATCTATATACAAATCTCGCTCAAAATTACTTAACACCTTTTTGGAGAGTAAATCAACCCTCAGTAAATGTTGGAAGGAAATGTTTTTTCTGCACAAAATTGATTTCTAGTGGACACTTCTAATAGCCAATGTTCTGTTGGACAATTCTCAGAGCCAATGTCACATAGCTCTTTTATTGTTTTTCACTTTAATTTACCTATCTTTAAGCTAAGCAACAGGGAATAGCTACTATGTAGCACTTGTTGTTATATATGAAATTGTTACAAGTCATCTTATAATATTTTATTATTATAATATTTTCTTTGCTCATATTCATAGTTATATACGATAATTATAAACATTTCTGAAAATATTTTTTTTATTTATAAATAAATTATTTAAAAATAAAAAATTTGAAAAAATAATTATAGCTTTTATTTGTTAATTAAAGTTATAAATTATTTAAAAAAATAAAAATTTTAAAAATAATTGTAGCTTTTATTTGTTAATTATAATTTATAAATTATTAAAAATAAAATAAAATTGAAAATATAATTATAACTTTTATTTGTTAATTAAATGGAGAATTTGAATCAACAACCTTCACATAAAAATTATTAACAATTCATTTTATCACCAACTACTTTACACACCCATAACTTAACAAGTGTTTTCAAGACAACTTTTGTCCTTGCCAATCATGTTAGAAATTACCCCCAAACCCCCGTTACCTCCCCCCCCCAAGGAAAATTGCATATAGATGGTCCTCATATGATAGATAGAAAACATAATATGAAATTTGTAATATGATCAATGATCAAACAAAGTGAAAACATAAGATCAAGATCTTTGGTGCCCATGACATTACATGAATTCATTGTATTATTGCAACCTTTAACTTATCATCAACCTTTGCATATATATAAACACACACAAATGAAGAGATATTGCTTTTGAAATACATTCACATCAATGATATGCTCGATGAAAGAGAAAATGCCTACTCTTAGTTGGGAAGATGAAGAGCAAAAAGTGCCCTGGTTGATTCCAATTCACCTTTGCTAATAACTTTAACTGCAAAGAAAGCCTCAAACTTGAAAAAACAATGTATAAAGTTCATAGAAATATTAAACATATTTTTTTTTTGCTTAAGCAAGAGTCGATCCTTTTTTTTTTCCATTAATTTGTAAAAAATGTGTTACATAAAATACAAAAGTCCAGACCTCTGGAACTAGCGCGCGGGACACAAAATAACACAAAAGCAAGTGTCCCCTCCCAATTGGCAGTGAGCAAAAAGAGGAGCAATGGCCCACAAAAGGAAGACGGCTTGCCTACTATGGACACCTAGACCAACGATCCACCAACATGCACGGTGAACCTAGGCCGTTGATTTGCTGCTATTAGATCCAACGGTGGAGAGGCATATCAGGTGAAAAAGAAGCCGAGAGAATACCCGCCTGATGTAGGTGGTATTCTCTCTCCTGCAGGAGCCACGTGTTGAGGGATGAGTGGCATTGAGCTCATTTCTAGAAAACCACTCCTGGAGTTGAAGGCACCCGATGAACCGGAAACCACCTTGAGGGCGATAAAGAATGCAGAGTGGTGGACCTAAAGATGGATTAGCTTTGTTATAAAGAAAATTTCGAGTCTGCTGAGGAGGCGACGAATAAAACTCGGACCCACCAACCTGCTCGTCGAATCTTGGCCATTGATCCTCATCTGCTTGATCGAGCGGTTTAAAGGGATATCAAATGCTTGAATAGCAAGAGGAATACCCGCCCGATAAAGGCGGTATTCTCTCTCTTTCCTAGGACATGTGTTGATTGATGAGAGGCATCGAGTTTATATCTAGAAAACCACTTTGGGTATTGAGGCCGAAAACCTGTAAACCATCTTGTCTGTGGTTTGGCTCATAGTATCGCTGATTGGTTGCACCCATTGCTTGCCAAACATCAAAGAGCCACGAATGTGTCCCTGCCACTTGCTATGGTGGGAGTTCCACTGATTCTTCTGATTGGAAGCCCTCCACTCCATTTTCCTATGGAACAAAGCAGAGTTGAATTGTAGTGAAGGATCATTTGTATAAACCCTTTTGCTGTATTTCATCACCCACCTAAGAACCCTGGGTCTGAGCTGATCTGTGCTGATATATCTTACATAAGACTGGCTGCTCCTTTCAAAATTCATCCAAGACTGTAAATTTGCTTAACCCCAACTTATGCAATCTGCTAGAATCCCCTGTTTTGATAAAGTTTTCGATCCACATTTGCTTGGCTGAGACAATCATCCCTCAACCTACCCTGGGGGACTTCGTACCATCTGTACTTATTGCTTCTCTTAGAACAAAGAACACCTTTATTAGCTAAAATATTTGCTAATTTGTTGGCAGTCTGTCACACATGCTTGAGACTTAAGGTCCTCATGTTCTGAAGGTGGGCATGGATCCTTTGATAGACCTGAAGAAGCCTTCAATGTCTTGAGACTTTTTCCGAAGCCGAGCCACAACAAATTCGTTTAACTGAATTGATAACCAACTCAGACTCTGCTTCAATTATGATGTTCTGAAGCTTGTCATTCTTCAGGATTTCTAAACAGTGCTCTAGGGCCATTAGCTCCACCATATTGTTTATGGCTCTTCTCAGATTACAGTGAAAAATATACAGAATACAACCCTTTTCATCCCTTATCACTCCCCCATAACCAGCCAAGCCCGAGTTTCCTTTTGAGGCTCCATCTATATTACATTTCAAATATCCCTGAGGGGGAGGATGCTAGAAGTCTTTATCAGTGACTACCTAGTCTACAATTCTTTGGTTACCCTGAGGAATAAGCCCCTGCAAACCCAACTGAAGCGGAATCTGCACATCAGTAGCTGAAGGGGGGTTCTTAGGGGGTGCTTTCAATAAAGTTCCAACCGTCTCCTTGACCTGTCCTGATATTTGTTCCGAAATATTAAACATACTTAAAAGAGGGTAATACGTATCATTAAATTCCCATAAACATTTTCCACCCTGGTTAATGGGAATTTGTAAGCACATTAGGACAATGTATTGTATTAAAAATAAATTTACTATCTTTGTACCCTAATTTTCAAGGCTCCAAAGTGGGCTCAGACCGTAAAGGAAGGGATAAATGAATGGGATGCAAAGCCCAATGATCATGCGAAAACACAAGATTTGGCACTTTAAATGCTATCTATGAGTTATGAATTTTTGTAATTGCTTAAATATTGATTGCAGTTGTCACATTTTCTAGGATCATGGGAACGACTGAGCTTCCCTGGCTTGGTTAATCTTGAATCTAATTCTAGTTATACAATATTATATATGAGACCTTTTCTACGAGAATTTAACAAGAGGCCTAGTTGTCAATGGCATACAATCCCTTTCTATATAGTTGTGATAATTCCAAATAAAAGTTTCATAGGCAACAAATTGGTTAGTTTGCTCATGGATTGAATTTTTTATCAATCCTTGAATCCTTCAAATAAATATAGTATCTGGTCAACCACATAATGCATGTTTACCTTAACTGAGGTGTCTTCGATCAAGTGACGATAACAATCCTTCTTACACAACTACCAACTCACCCCCAACCTAAAATTATGTTAATGGATGATATCAAATGGTGTATGCCAATCATCCATAAGGAATGATGTTGAATGGTGTATGTTAATCATATACATGGAATGATGTCATATGGGAATGTCAATATCCATCAATGTGGGCTAACCTACAACAAACATGATCACCTCCATGAAGGGTAAGTTTTCTCAGCAAGTTTGTAATAGAAAACCCCGTAATCACATTAACCTCTATAGAGCATAATGTAAAAACCCACAAGAACTAAGCTCCAACCTTAACACATTAGGAATAATCTACTACATAATTCATTAACTAGGGGTAATTCATTATCACCTACGAGTATTCAAGTCTAGTTAAATTTGAATAATGAAGATTCAATATAGAAATTCTCAAATTGCTCAACCTTAAATAATGCTGGATTGTGAGATTTTTCTATGCCATTTTGCTACGAGCATATACTAAAATATATGAGTATATAGTATTCTATCTTTCAGCCCCAATTAATCGAAAATTTGGTAAAAGTGCCTTCTACTTGATTAGTGTTGTGTTGTGCCAACTTCCATACTTTAAATACAAAGATGCTCTCAGGGTTCAATTTTCAAATGGGCTACCCAAAATTTCCCCCAAATTTCTCGAATATTTGAATAAATGGCAATCTATGTTACTCAAGTAATCACTACCAATTTCACTCCACTTGAGTTCTTTGTGGCTAGTCCTTGGTTCATCAATGTATTGGAAAATGATTGATTTCAAAGTGAGATATTCAAGAAAAATCCATCCACAAATTAAATGTATCACACACAATTTAATGGGAGATGTTAGGAGAATCGACTGGCATTGTTCATATCTATGTGAGGAATAACACCGACGTGTGACCCATATTTAAATTATGGTTAGTTTTGTAGCTTTACCATAAATGACAACCTACCTTGCATTTACTTTTTCCATAACTGTCATGTTTGGAAGACATATATTACTATGTATATGCCAACAACTGAAGGTGAATAGAGACAAATTGGCAATTTTGACCATGCACAATAAAGAATCATGGCATTAATATTGCCAATGTATCTAGAAAACATGGTAGAAAATCTATGAGATAGTTATCCATATTGCATTGTACCGTGTAAAAGGTACAATAACATTTTAAAATTATGTTCAATTAAATGTTTGGATTTTTTTTTTGATAATATTGATTTTTTTTTTTTGGAAGTCAATTACAAGATCTCTTATAATAATACAAGTGATGTAAAGGTCTCATTCATGCAAAGGTATTTTGCTTTGGAATGGTAGCAAAGCAAGATATATGCTACTACAAGGGTTAGACATTATAGTAGCATTGCAATATTTTTTTTCAGGCCCACGAACATTAGCATTTCATATCCAACTACAACTACTTGGATGGCTAGAAATTATGGCAGCGTTGCAATATTTTTCTCAAAATTGAGAGCGATAAATCCCCATACCCAATTACAACTACGAGCTTACACAATATAGAAAAGAGAGATGAAAGATGATGATCAGAAACATCTACCTCGGTGCTGCTCCGTTTTAATCTATAGTTCACTCTTTGTAAGTTATGACTACTCAGACAGTTAGAAATTATGGTAGCATTGCAATATTTTTTTCTCAAATATGGGAGTAGCAAAATCCCATGCCCAATTACAACTACTTGACTTGGCACTGCTCTACTTTGATCTAATTTTTTGTTGTGCTTCACTCTTTGGATTGCTTTTTGTTTTACAATTATCTTTTCATAAAAAAAAAGTTCAAAGAAATGACACACTATCAAAAAAACCCACACCCGCAATGTTAAATCTCGCCATGTGCTCCAATGTAATTCACCAATCTAGTGGTCGATACCATGTCGACATTACTCCCTCTGTTTCTTCTCATTGCTTCTCATTAACCTTTAATTTTTCTTTCTTTATCTCGTCACTTCAACCATAGAGTCATTTCATTTTAAGCCGACCCATCTATCTTAGTGTTGCTTTCTTTTCATGTTTTTATTTTTATTTTTTTTCGCTGTAGTTCACGGACACTTTGGTCAATAGTGGCCGCTACGTCCACGGAAAAATCTGGGCTAATCGACCCCGAAGGGAATCTAGCCCCACGACCCACTAGCAAGGCCTAACCCCAAGGGTTTCGGGCAAAATGGACCCTGTGACCTCCCGAACGGCGAGACACTAATTTTGACCAACTTAACTAACCCTTAAGACTTGCTTTCTTTTCATATTATTAACATTGAAAATTAAATATTTATTTTTCAAAATCAAATATTATAAATTACATTAACTCATAAAAAAACCTCATAAAAAAAAACTCATACTAAAGTCATAGAATTTACTAAACTCATAAAAAAAACTCATACTAAACTCATAAAAATCAAGAGATGAACTTATTATTATAAATTTAAAATATAAAAAATAAACTATCAAGAAAAAAAACTCATACTAAAGTCATAGAGTTTACTAAACTCATAAAAAACACTCATACTAAACTCATAAAAATCAAGAGATGAACTTATTATTATAAATTTAAAATATAAAAAATAAACTATCAAGAATCTCCCAATCCATAGAAAAAATATATATTACATTCATCCCAATGAAAGCAACATACGACACAAGGACAGTAAGGAAATCTCATTTTGTGGAATTTCAAGGGAATTTCACGTCCATGTGCATTTGAATTTACGTTACAGTTGATTGTGAGTTTGGGAAACGATCCTCTGTTTAAGCCCAACAGAGAGGTTGTTCTCACGATCATTCTTCTACCACCGCAATAGTGGTGGGATTCGAAGGAGGAGGGCATCGGGCATCGAATCTGCTGGCCTCCAAATTCCTCAACTTTGCCCTTAATTTTTT
This sequence comes from Pinus taeda, assembly GCA_000404065.3. Lineage (NCBI taxonomy): Eukaryota > Viridiplantae > Streptophyta > Pinopsida > Pinales > Pinaceae > Pinus > Pinus taeda. The sequence continues at coordinate 48,790 of APFE030180330.1, read as the reverse complement.
CTCATCGGCAAGGTTTCTTCCGTTTTTAATTTTCTCAAAAACCAGCGCGGGGCTTCGAAATATTTCAGGCAGAGATGCTGGAAAATACGGGGGATTCAACCAAGCGCCAGCCTTCCTCCAGGTATTTGTTTATCACTGTACAATTTTGTATATAAGGTTCTCGTCATTTTTTTTCCTAAGTGGGAGATCCATTTTGATGAATTATCCTTAAACTAAACTTGCAGAGGCCATCCGAGGGTTTTAAAACGCTATGAATAACATGCATTTATCTGTTTTTTTCCCTATAGAGTGCTGTTAGGGTAGGTCTCTTATGTTTTTTGCACACAAAAGAATCGAATTTTGAATAAATTGACTGTAATTTCAGCCAGTTGCAACCTAACAGCATTATATTGTCGTAGAAGGACCCGTTACTATTATATTCTTGGATATTTTTGTGTGATACGAACTTCGAAGAGCAGCTAGTTGAATTGGGGAGGAGCATTGCTACCGAAACTGGAAGCTAAAAGAGTTTGATGACTCAAAAATTGTCAGCAGCTGGCGCGGATCTCAGAGAACGTGGGTACATAATGAACATTGAATCACATTGTGCCCTGTTTGTCTCAGAAGCAAATTTAAAAAAATATTCCTTAGAATGTGTGGGAGATTGGATAAGTATCATTTTGGAGATTTGACCATTGAAAATAGCAAATTAGGAAGATCCATTCATCTTTGGAATCCGGAGTGCTTGGTTGGCTTTTCTCTTAATAACGGCCTTTAAAACATGAGAAAGCCAATGTAATAAGCTTAACGGCTGTTATGTGTATGAGTATGGCAAGAAATCAAGTAATCACACTTCAATTTGTACAAGATAGGGAGGTTATGATACAAGACCCGATACTGGCTGTATTGATACGAGTGTAAGAAACGGACGTGACACAAGGAGCAAGAATAAGTTACCGTCCATTGACCATTGACCAGAATGGATGGAAGCGTTTGATCAATTCCCTTGTGTGTTCATCTATATCCCATGATTTGCTGCCTGCAGCTACAAAAGATCAGAGCACGCAACAGTAAAATTCACAATGGAAGATTGCTAGAATCCAGCTTATATCATACTGTGTTAAATTTTCATGCCACGGTAAGCAGATCTGCTTCAGAAATACAATCCTAAACCTTGGAATGTGAAAAACTGATAAAATCCTATCAAAACAGTGAAATCTGAAAGCTAGATCTACAGACACATAGGTCTGAAAATATAAATGGCGAATATAAATCTGTAGCACTCAATCATATCTGTCTTGTATTAACTGAAAGTAGAATTACAAAGCAATAGCTCAAAACTTCAACTGTCTAACCATCCAGTGAAGCACCCAAATCTCTTTTATCGAAGTAGAGACGGATGTCTACAAGCAGTGGTGCACCCTTAAGGGCTAATGGCCCTCATACATCCACTAATACAAGACAACAACAACTAGGGCTTGGTGTCTGTCATGACGACCACCAATCTACCCTGAACAAGATACTCTGACCATCTGGCTATAGTGCACTCTCGCAGCTCCTCTTGGTCGTATCCTGTACACATCTGCCGGATCCTTCCGCTCTCGATTCTGCAACACTTGCCTCTATCAATGCACCAAGTCCATCTGGCCATTGAATCTCGACTCTAATTTGCTCTCTTAGCTGATCGTTCGTCCTTCAACGCATTCCTTCAGCTCCCGATCTGCAACACCTGCCTCTATCAATGCACCAAGTCCACTTGACCACTGAACCTTGACTCTAATATGCTCTCTTAGTTGACCGTTCGTTCTTCAATGCATCAACACATCGAGACTCCTGTCGAGTTGTTCACAACTCCGTTTGTGGACAACTCTCAACTGCCCATTGTTGCTCCTCAGCTACTCAGGGACTTCAACCCACTATAGTCTTCTTGCGCTGCTCCAATGAAGACTAACATAGGGCTGCCACCTATCACTGCAAGATGTCCTTCTCTCACAATGAACACGTGCTAGGAGGATTGCCCTTCTTCTGCTGTAGATGTCCTTCTCCACAAGGCAAGTCTAGGGCAACTCAAACTGCTCTTGGCTGATCAGACCCTTGAGCTCCTTTTTGCCACATCTAACAATCCCTTAGCCCTTCAAGGGACTTGTTTCTTCGGGCTTGAAGCAAGCCTCTACAATCCTCCCAAGTTGTTCTTTAGGCTGCTCCAACTCTGCCTTATCTAGGCCCACACTTGGTCCACTCTCACGCTACCTTCCAATAGACCATGAGAGTCCAATACATGCTATAGCACCTGCTCACTGGTTAGGGCATCCAACCATTAAGATCACCTTTCCTTTTGGCTACTAACAGAGTTCAACACTCTGTCATCTTCTAGGACACTCATCCATCGACATCAATTCAACTCAAATACAACAACAAACATACCTCTGCATGCTCCAAGGGTTGGTGTAGTATTGCTGCAAATCTGGTGCTCTGGTTAGGGTTTGTTGGCAAGTTGCTACAACCCTTCATCTACCTCCCAGACCTCTTGCTTGACTACGACCTCCCTCCAAACAAGTCTGCACACCTTTTTCTGCTGCTCTGGGCTATTTCCAATCCTCAAACATGCCTTTCCCCTTACCTGCTTCAAGGAGACTAGGACTACGGCCTGCCTGGACCCACAAACAACCTCTCGACTCCTTGTTCCAAAGAGTATAAGGCCTATGACCTGCCTGAAATCTATAGCAAGGGCTGTGATCTTCTTCTAGGAGAGATGTGCCACCAAAAATATGCCAAAACACCACATAGATCTACCCTCAAGCAATGTGACAACCTTCTTGCTCCTAACTTGGACTTGTTAGAGACAAATAAGCCCAACCAAACAGTCCCAACCTCACCTATCCTCTTTTTCTTGAGCTCGGCTACCTTAGATGTATTACATATGAGAAAGATGCACTTAGGATATGTTTTATGCCTCCACACATGAGTCCTTTTTATACTTTCTCATGTGGCTTCAATAAACTAACCATGTGGGCTTGTACAATTGCCATAAGGCCTCCTAAGATCCTCCTAAGATCTAGGCTATTCTTAACTTTGTGGATTTGAGTGATTTTCGTTGCCTTCGGTTGCTCTCGAAGTCCTCTATCATCTGCATCACTCAAACCATCAAAACACATTGGATTCACACCCACATGCTTGGGTGCAAAGCCCACATGACTGGGTTCTAAGCCCACAAGCATATTTGTGTGCCCATTCCTCCAAAACCCACTAGCCTAGGGTTTGGAGTACCTCCCAAATTACAAATCTCAACACATGGGAGTATTGATCTTCATGGAGCCCCTTCTCTTCATTGCATTGGGCCGCTTGATGGAGGTCTTTGGTTGGATGAACTTCACTTCTTTGTTGGATCACTATGCTTGCAACACGGTCTTATCACATGTGCTTGCCTCGTTGATCACCCTTTGATTGTATTTTTGATGTATGTAGAGAACACCGTCTCATTATGGTGGTTTGGTATATATGCTTATCTTGGAAATGGATGATTGTTCTAGTCCCCACTCTCAAAAGGGGATAGATGATTGTTATGTTAGGAAATATATGGTTCATGATTGTTGGCGTTTCCGAGTGACTTTTGCATGATGACGTGGTATGATGTTGGTGTCACTAGGAGTGTTTTATGATGGTGTTCAGAGATTTATGGTTTGTGATCATTGGGGTTTCCTAATGGCTTTTACACGATGATTACATTCTTGTGAGTTTTGATGTAGTATCCTTATTTACCAAGATTCCCTTGGATGAGGCAGTGCATGTTATAAAAGAAGTCACTGATCTAGAAACAACTAAGCTTGCAGAGATTTGTTTGCGTTCCTCTTTTTTTATATTTATTTATCAGTTTCCAAGGAGGTTATTATGAGCAGATATCTGGGGTTGCAATGGGATCACCCCTCACCAATTGTCGCTAATCTATACATGGAGAACTTTGAGAAGAAAGCACTTGACTCATTCCCTTTGAAACCAACTTGGTGGAAAAGATTTGTTGATGACACCAACATAGAGTGGACTCATGGTAGGGCAGAGCTTGAGAAGTTTTTTAATCATCTTAACTCTATCTCATCCTAAATCAAGTTTACTATGGAACTTGAAGAACACAATAGCATTCCTTTCTTAGATGTCCTTGTGATCAGAAAGGAGGATGGTACTTTAGGACATTAGGTCTTTAGGAAGAAAACCCACACTGAAAACTATCTTCATGCTGAATATTACCACCATCCAGCCCAAAAATTTGGTGTCCTTAACACTCTTGTTGTTAGGGCCCTGAGAATATCCAATATTGATCATCTTAATGAAGAATTTGAGCACTTGACCTCAGTTTTTAGAAGTTTAGGATACAAGGATAAGGACATTAAGAAAGCTATAAAGAGAGCTGAAGGAAAGGTCCTCTCTAAGGTCCCTCAAGCTAAATGTGGGAAAGTATTCCTTCCTTCCATTCAAGGAGTTACAGATAAGATCACAAAGATTTTATGAAAGAAGGACATATTCACTCAATTTACAACATCTGGAACGATTAGGCAAAGAATGAGGTTCGTAAGGATTGCATCGATCATCAACAACTTTAGGGAGTTTATAAGATTGATTGTTCTTGTGGTAGAAGTTATATTGGAGAAACATGGCACTCTTTAAAAACAAGACTAAAAGAGCTTGGAGCCGACATTAAGAATGGAAGATCGTGCTCCTCAGCCCTTGCTGAGCACTCCTCAAAGACAAAGCATCATGTTTGCCTAGAGAATGCCAAAATTATCGCTAGGGAGGAGCACTATCAAAGGAGAAAAATCAGAGAAGCCCTTGAAATTATGAAATATCCACACAATCTAAACAAAGATGGTGGGAGTGAGATCAGTGAAAGTTGGCTTCCACTAATTAGACATATCAACTTTAAGGATCGCTTCAAAGGTATAGTATCTCAGGTATATCTTTCTTTCCCTTCCTTATCTTGAATTTCTTTAGGATTTAGCTCTTTCATTGACATTATTAAAAAAATTAGCTTTAGTTTTCTATTATTTATTAGCTAGTTGATTATTTATTTCATTTATGATTCATAATTATTTATGCTCAATGATAATAAAGAATTTTATTTATTACAAATAAATAATTTATTATTAATGGGTGAATAAGTAATTATTAATGGTTTGTTATTTGTATTTATATTTGTTTTATTTCTTTTAGTGTTTAGGATTCTTTGCCCTTATCTTTTTATTAGTTGTTTCCTTTTTTGCTAAAGCAAGGGTCAGTCTTTCTATTATCTTAACACTAAAAATATGTTACATAAAATACATCGCGCCCGAGGAGGAAGTGGGCTGAAAAAGAAAGCAAATCTTCTGGCTTAGGGAAGAAATACAACATCTCGAGAAAACTGGCCTAGGGCCTACGAAAAAACCAAACTCACGGCCTCCACCGCTTGAGAGCAAAACAAAACGAGAACCCGACAGATCGATAAACGGACCCTAAGAGGGGAATAGAGACCTTATCAAAAAGATTTCAGGTTCACTGGGGTTCGCCTGGACCCACTAACCTGCTCATCGAACCTAAGCCGTTGATCTGCAACTCCAAGATCCAATGGCTGAGGGAGATATCGAGTGAAAAAAGAAGCAAGGGGAATACCTGCCCGATGATCACTCAGACCCACAAACTTGTTCCTCAAACCTAAGCCGTTGATTTGCAGCTCCATGATCCAACGACTGAGGGAAATATCGGGCGGAGAAGAAGCAGGAGGAATATCCGCTCGTTGTGGGCGGTATTCTCTCTCCTCCGAGTGCCACGTGTTGACCACTGAGTGGCATCGCATACATTTCTGGGAAACCACTTCAGGTTTTGAGGGTGCCCAATAACCCGGAAACCGCTTTGCTACCCGATAACGCGAAACTACGGAAACTCTGCACCTGCTGCCATCCAATTGTCTGAGCCACCTGTTAGGACGGATTGACACAAAATTCTAGTTGCCTGCTCACTAACCGAGCTCCTAACAGCACCAATGAGCTGGCTTTCTATGGTGTTTCTCTGCGAGACCCGAGTATGCCCATCTCAGGTTGATTTTCTATCAAACCCCTGTTGTCCATTGATGAAAGGTTAACTATTAGATACCGTGCTTGTGCTGATACTGCTCCTTGTCTGCGTGGGCCAGAGTGTAACAACCCTCCCGCAGTTGACTTGCGGGTACTGACTCCCACAAGTAGCCCCTGTTTCTCTTGTGCATCTCACCCCTTCATTGGCTAGCCAGTCCGCTACTCTGTTGGCATCTCTGCGCACATGAACAAAACTGAGAGTTCTTAGGTGCGATTGAATTCGGTGATAGGCCTGCAAAAGTCTCTAGTGTCTTTAGGCTTTGTCTGGTGCAGTACCCTAGGCTAGCCGTATGACCGAATTAATGATTAATTCCAAGTCAGCCTCGATGATAGTGTTTTTTTCTAGGCAAAGACTAAGCTAATTTATATTAAAAAGAAGAGAAAAATATATACAAGAGGTTTGAACCCCTGAGAGTGCCATTGATGACTGCAACTCTCTTTCAGACTGATGTCAAAATTAACAGTTCCACTGAGGCTGATGCCCCTTACACAAGTTGTAGCACAGAGTGGAAAATTCATAAGCAAAATGTTACATAACATAAGATCTGCCTGAGTGCTAGAGATAAGCAAAAATAGAGGAAATTTGTTTGCTGGAGTGTGCTCCAGCAGCCAAAACGCCGCGCCAAGAACCGAACAGGTAGAGCCAAAGCCGAACAAGCAGCCAACCAAAACCGAACAAGCAACCAACCGAAACCGAACATACCTCCAAAAAAGAGTAGGAGAACAGACTGAAACAGGAAAAAACGATTTACTTGACATTTTCAGAGCTTTGCACATTGTCCTCGTCCAGGGGCTCCCATGAAATCTCCATGCCTTCCGGAACGTCTTCCAACTTCATGCCCGGCGGCAGCTTGGGATACAACGTGTTGGCATATTAGAAATCCGACATCTTTTGCAGGCTTTGATTCTGTGGAGAGATTGGCCTGGTTTCTGCCCTCTCTTGAGAAATCTTAGCCTGTTCTTGTACTGACTCAGGCCCTTTCGTTTCCTGCATACTTCCAATTTCCTCCAGAACCTCGGCCTGCTCCTCTGTAGGGGCGAGAGAACTCTCTTCCGCCAGTTTGCTTTGCGAGGATGGGGAATAGGATCTGTCCACCGTCCCCTTGCTTGGCGAGGAGTTGTTGGAGTGCGAGGGCGACTGTTCCTCCGAGGGGTCTTTTACACTGGCTTCCTCCTCATCTTCCTCCGAGAAGATGACTGTAACCAGAGCAGAAATGAAAGGCTTGTTAGTTCGGCGGCGGTAGTGAAGCCTGGCGGATTGAACAATATCACTAATGAATTGCCCTGAATCATCCATCTATTCGAGGTCGGAGAAGCACAAGCAAGAGGTGAGACTCTACGGGGGCTGTGAGTGCCTCGCCCTCCAGCACCACCTTTTTGTCCATGATGACGCCCCCGTCGAGGAGTGGCTCTGTACCGAGGTGCCATGGTAATTCTTTTGGCCGCAGCTCGAAATCTTGCGGACAGAGGTTGCCCAGAGACCAATTGTAACCTGGTTACCGCCTGGAGCGAGCCCCGAGCAATCCCAAAGTTGAGATTGCTGGTTTCTTCAACCAGTGATTCAATGTCACCACAGAGTCGCGTCGCTCCTGAGCGCGTCTCTCTGTCAATTCTTCCAACTACCTGCAGAGGGGCTGAAATCACATGCACTGGACTGAAGACAGGCTTGAAACCAAACCTTACCCGTTCAGCCTGCAGCCTGAACTGAACCAGGGCGAATGTTTTCGAATCGTCCTGCGCCATCCTATTATCTCCTCTGCTCATACCTTGGTTCGGACAAAGCATTGAATTACCATGAATGCTCTTCATCCTTGACGGCTTACAATGAATGCTCTTCATACTTGAATGCTCTTCCGACGATCTAAACAGCTGCCCGCTGTCCTCTCCGCGTGGCAGTCTGTTAACACCTCTTAAATGCGATTCGGACACCCGCATCCGGGTGATCTTCTTCCCTGGTTTGCATATCACTGGATAGGATATTCTTGAAGGTGGTTATTTCTTAGTCTGAAGCTGTTCCCTGCAGCGATCCTTCGAAGAATTCCTGTCCCCTGTCCACTCCTAGATTGGCTAAGAAATCTGCCAATTTGTTCCCTTCTCTCCTGATGTGTTTGAAGGATATGGCTTTATTGCTTCGGAGCCATTTTTGGAGTAACTCGAGCCTAGTGGCTAATCTCCAGCTACTACTCACCTTCTGTACATCCTTACCCTGTTGGATCTTTGAGACCATATTTATGATAATTTGTGAATCTCCTTCCACTATGAGAGGAATGAGCCTTTGAGCTTGTGCAATTTTGAGTCCTCTCCAGAGACCTTCCAGTTCTGCTGCGTTGTTGGTGTTCCAGTCTATTGAGCCATAGAAGATCGTGAGAGGGATGCCCTGAGAGTTTCTTATTGCGCCTCCATAACCTGTGTTCCCCAGATTTCCTTTCGATGCTCCGTCAAAGTTGAGCAGGAAAGTATTTAGAGGCGAAGGAGCCCAACTGGATGGGGAGACTTGATGAATGGCCGAGTTAGCTTGAGTGGAATGAGGAGTTTGAATTTTGATTTGCCAGTTGTTCCAAATGTCCTGTTCCTGTGGGGTGGAGGGAAAATTCTCAGGGGTCCAGCATTTAGTAGACAGGGTTTCTTGGATATTGTTGTGAATGATTTTCCAGACTTGCTCCATCTGCAATGCTTGATCTTTAAATATCCGCCGATTCCGCTCTTTCCATATATTCCACATCACAATTCCGGGAACAATTTGCCATAGTGTGTTGAGAATCTCACTTTGATAGGGCTTTTGGGGCCAATTGCGAAGCGTATTGATAATGTCCCCCTGCATTCTTCCGTCTTTGCGACTTCGAAAGGAGACTTTCTCCCAAAGACGCCTTCCAAAAGGACAGAGTAGCATTAGGTGTGCTGCTGATTCCTCATCCATTCGACAATTAAAGCAGATTGAAGGGCCTGCAAATTTTCTTTTTTTAAGATTATCCAAAGTGAGGATCCTGTTATGCGTTAGGAGCCAGAGGAAAGTCGAAATTTTCGGCCATATTGGCGGATTCCATATTTTTTCCCACACTTTGTCCTTGGTGAGTCTATCTTTTAGAATGATTTTATAAGCCTCCTTAGCTGTGAAGATGCCCTTCTCTTCGTGTCCCCACCTCAGCTTGTCCTTGCCTGCTTCCTTGAGAATCTTCCTTTTTTTTCAGTTCTTCTGAAAGAGAGAGCTGAATTGCCTCCGGGCTGTCTGGTAAGATGTGGCTTATTTCTTTCCATTCTCTGTGATCTGAGTCAGTGTTGAGTTTCCAGAATTTGCTAACCTTGTCCAATTGATTTATTTCCTGATCTTGGAGTCCTTGGATGAGGTTTTTTATGCTTGGGAGTTGTTGCCATGAATTTGTCCAGAATCTTGCCGTGCTGCCTTCCTTTACCTCCCAAAAGCTGTGGTTCTGAATTAGTTCTCTATGCTTGATGGTTGAATTCCACATTGCTGATCCCTTGCTTATTTTAGTCATTCTTATGCTTTCCTCCAGAGGCAAGTTGCTGGCATATTTAGCGGTCCATAATCGTGCCCAGGGAGTGTCCGGGTAGGATAGCCATTTCCACCAGATTTTTGCTCCCATGACTGTATTGCTGTGTTTCGGATCCCTGAGTCCACTGCCTCCTGCGATTTTTGGGATGCAAGCTTTCTCCCATTTCACCAGAGCCCATTTTCTGTTTGGTCTGGAGCTGCCCCAAAGGAAGTTGTGCTGTAATTGTTTGATCGCTTTCAGTACCCACTTCGGCGCTGCCATTAGGGAAAATAAGTATAGCGGCATGGATTGAAGAACCGCTTTGATAAGCACAATCCTGCTGGCCATGTTCAAGGCTCGGTGCGTCCATAGGAATAATTTTGCCTCCAACTTTTCTAACAGGTTGGTCCATGAAGAGTGCTTAAGGGCAGAAGCAATTAAAGGTGTGCCCAGGTATTTGGAAGGCAAGGATGTAACAGAGAAGCCAATAATGCGGGCTATAGCTCTTTGAGTAATCGGAGGGGTGTTGAAAAAGAATATTTGGGATTTCACTTTGTTTATGAGGGCACCAGAGGCCTTGGAAAAATTGTCAAGAATGGAATTTAAGGTGCGAGCTTCTTGAACAGAAGAGTGCCCAAATAACATGTTGTCATCAACAAATTGCTGGTGGGAAGTTGTGGGGGCTTGATAGATCGAGATGCCTTTGAGGTTTCCGGCTAGAATTGTTGATTTTATACTGCGGCCTAAACCCTCCGCCATTATTACAAACAGAAAGGGAGACAGAGGATCCCCTTGACGGATTCCTCTGGTTGGGTGAAAGGTGGAAGAAGGAATCCCATTTATTAGGATAGAGAAAAACGTGGAAGAAATGAGACTACTTATCCATCGTATCCATGCAGCATCAAAACCAAAAGCTTTCAAGATTTTTTGCATGTATTCCCAGCAAATGCTATCAAAGGCTTTAGATAAGTCGATTTTAAGTAACATACCTAGTTTTTTCGTCTACTTGAGGGAATGAATAATTTCATGAGTGAGAATGATCCCGTCCGTAATTTGCCGTCCCTCAACATATCCGGATTGTTCTGCGAGATGATGAATGGTAGCATTGGTTTCAGCCGAAGAGGCACAACCTTGGAGACAATCTTGTAAATGATATTGCATAGGGCAATTGGTCGGAACTTTTTCGGAGAGTTTGAGTTCTCAGATTTCGGAATTAAAGCAATGAATGTTGAATTTAATCCCAGATACATCCATCTCATGGATCGCGACTCTTCTACCACTTGCAATACTTCCCATTTAATCAGCTCCCAAAAATGCTGAAAGAAATTTAAAGTGAAACCATCTGGGCCAGGAGCTTTACCTGCCTTTAAGAGATTCACTGCTGTCTCGACCTCCTGTAGACTGATGGGCTTAAGAAGCAGAGTATTATGGTCTTCTGTTATCAAGTGAGGGATATGGCATAAGATTCTGTCAATCGCCTCTGTTCTGTTAATGTTGGGCTCTTGATTCATTGACCGAAAGTACTGTAGAAATTCCTGTTCTATGCCTGCATGAGTTTCAATTTTTTCTCCCTGCGCATTATTGATTTGAGAGATTTGATTACTCATTCGCCTTTGTACTGTGGTTTTATGGAAGAACTTAGTGTTCTTCTCTCCTTCCTTCAGCCAGCGGATTCTGGATTTCTACCACCATAGAATTTCCTCCTGCAGATCACGTTCTAATAACTTGTGTTCTGCTTCCTGTTCTTTGTGCGCTAGATCTTCTGATCGTCCCTCCAAGATTATTTTTTCCTGAACCTTTTTTATTTCTTGAATAAGGATTTCCTTCTCCCTGAAGATGTTACCAAAAGTGTTTTTGTTCCATCGTTTTATCTCTTCTTTGAGCATTTTCAGTTTTTTTTGGAATCTTGCCATTTTTGTGGTCTCAGTCGGATTGCAATTTTGCCAGGTTGTCTGGATGAAGTCTTTGAACTCTGGATGAGATAGCCAGAAAGCTTCAAATCGAAAGGGTCTTTTTATATTAGTCCCAGGCCTATTCCAATGCAATGCAATTGGCCAGTGATCTGATCTGGGGAAAGGAATAATATTGGCTATAAACTCTCCTCCCATATGCACTACATTATCTTATATTAGAAACCGATCCAAGCGAGATGCAATTTTCATTGGAGTGACTCTTTTTTTGGTCCAGGTGTAGAGGCCGTTGGAAGTAGGTATATCAATCAACCAATTATTGTTGATGAAATCTTTGAGAAGTGAACCATCTCTGTTAATTCTACATCTCCCTCCTTGCTTCTCCTCTAGAGATGCTATCATGTTAAAGTCCCCTCCAGCCACCCAGAGTGGATAGGACCTATTGAAATTGAGATGCGAGAGTGCATCTAGAGTTTCCGCTTTCTGCTGTGATTCTTGCGGAAAATAGACGTTTGTAATATGTCCATATATATTCGTGCCCAGAAGATGAAAAATGGCCTGAATAAATTGTTTGTTTGCATGGATGTTTAGTAATTGAATTTTACCTGCATCCCATAGTATCGCCAATCCGCCTGAAGCTCCTTGTGCATCTACTGCCGTGACTTGCCCTCCTGGCCATGCCTTGGATGTAGTTTTTTCCAAAAATGTCAAGTTACATTTTGTCTCCAGTAAGAATAAGATTGTTGGTTTTTCATCCATAATCAAATTTTTTAGAAGTTTCCCTTTCTTGGGGCCATTGAGTCCTCTGATATTCCAAGATAGCAACTTCATTGGGAAGTTTTGGGGTTGGAATTGTAATACTTGGTTAGTTTGGCATATCTGCCATACTCGACCAAGACTTCGCCAATCCTGATAGTTCTTTCTAGAGTCGATTTTCGGCCTCTCTTTTTACTGTCTTTTGAGTAAAATTTGCCATCCCATTGACTTCCTTTTTGGACCCCTAAAGAATATTTCTTCTGAGCTTTATTCAAAACTTATACTAGGTTGTCTACTTGTGTATCAGTGATTTTGTCAAATTTACTTGATTTACAAGCTTGTTCAAGACCCAAGATGTCAAGCTCCCCAATATCTATTATCTCACTGTCCTCATCCATTATGTGCGGTTCTTGAGTGCTTTCTTCGGCCTCCTTTCCTTTTTCCCGGCTGGGACTTGTGTTGTCTATCTCCATTGCTGGGTTGTTCTAGGCTTCTGAAGCCATTGTATTCTTTTCGCTTTCTGGCGTTACTTTCTGTGCTACTGACTTTGAAGAGGGATTTGAGGTTTTTTCCGAAGTAAACCCTTCCTGATCCTCTGTATTTGCTAAGGCTTCGAAGCTGTTGCTTGTGGAGGGCTTGGACCGATCTTCTGGCACAGTCTTAGGGGGGTTTGTGGCTTTTTTGTTGCCTCTTCTTCTGTTTGTTACTTTGGTGAATCCGTCCTGAGATTTTTGTGCTTGACTGTTTTGGGCTGGGGGCTTGATATTCAAGGGACAATCTTGGAAGAGGTGGCCTAGAGCATGACATTTCCTGTAGCGGAAAGGGACATGCTCGTAATCAATGACCTGAATCCAATCCTGATCTCCATGAAAGAGCCGCATCGTGTCTGGAAAAGGTTGCTTCAGATCCATGTAAACGCATGTCTTAGCATAGGATGCGTATGTAGTATATCTTACAGCCTTCGTTTCTTCTGCAACTTTGACAAAGTCTCCTAATGCCGAGCCGATAGATTTCAGTGACTCCTCCTCCCAGTATTCCCAAAGTAGCGAGTACAAGCGAATCCAAACTGGTGCATAGCTGAGATCTTCCTTGTCTGGATTGAAGCGGGCTACCCATTCTCTAAGAAATAGCCCAACGAAGTTAAAGAAGTAGGGACCTCCGTCGAAAACCCTGTTTCTATCTTCCAGACAGTTAAAGATAGCTGTGAAAAACCCCTTTGGCCCTAGCAGTAGGGTTATTTCTCCTTTTGGATGCCATTTGATGTTGATCCAGTTTCTTAGGGCTTTTTCTGTCGGCCAGAGTCCGATAAATTTCCCTATGAGGGCATGGTCCCTCATATACTGTATTCTTGCATTAATATGATGGCTAGGTAGCTCAACTTCTGGCCTGTGAGCAGCAACAGGCTTGCATGTAGAGGAACTAACCTTTGGATTTTCGTGCTGAGCTTGATCACCGTTTGTCTTCTGCGTTTCTTCAGCGGATTTCTCGTCCTTTCCTTGTTCTTCATTGAACTTCACCTCGGGTCCTTGCTGGCTGTTTTCAACTGGCGGCTCGTCCTCTTCCGCCCCTGAGGGGGAAGCCATTGAGACTGTGCTCCCAGTCCCCGTGCCTGACGCGTCTGGGTACTCTTTGTCAGGTCTGGAGAGTGCAGGGCAGGGAGCCTGCTGTTGCAGGTTTCTGCAGTAACCCTAACAGCTACGCCCAACCCGTGACCTTCCACGCGTGCTCTCCATCGTCCGTTTCTTTTTTTCCGAATCTCCCATCATGTATGTTACATGCCCCTTCTATATTTTTTCCAGATAATTATCTCAGCAATAGTTTCTTGGATTAAATTGGCATGGAAAACAACATTCTCCTAATACCTGGTAGCCTCAAACATATAATTTTCCACCCTGGAAAAATCATCCGTTCCCTAGTCCTTCTTAGATGAATACACAATATCCCACAACTTCATGGCAGAACACACCAAATAATTCATACCCTCCGCAATGGGAAAATCAACCTACTTAAGGACCAATGTGGTCCTTGTTATGCAACCAACTCACAAAATAGAAGAAAAGATAGCTCAATGACTTTAAAATTAGCCTCTTCGAGGGAGAAACCTCATTTACATTACACAAATGAACAATTCTTAGATGATACAAATGACAAGACCTCCTTTATATATATAGGAGTCTATGGGGTCACAATATAATTCGAGCCTACATAACAATAATATCGTAATGGTACAATAATAACAATAGTGGGCTTTTATGGGGCACAATAATAACAATATTGGGACTACATGGGCACATCAATACAATAAGGGGGTGAACTAATAACAATAAGGGGCTGCACTAGTAATATAGGGACCTAACATGCCCCTCTCCTCCAAAAACGTGTTGTCCTCAATGCTTGATTAGTTCTAGATGTTTCTGTATAAAATTCTCATCCTCCCGTGTGGAATATTCAGTGGGTAAGTCCTTCCACTTGATGAGATACTTTGAAATTGATTGATTTTGGGTTCTTGATTTTGTGACTTCTTCATGTTCCAATATTATTTTTTTCTTCCTCGTCAAGTTCTAGAAATATTGTTTGAACTCGGAGGTTGTCACCTCTAACCTTCTTTAATCATGAAACATGTAAAACTGGGTGCACTCGGGAAGATGGAGGAAGTTCCAATTTGTATGCCATAGTACCAATCTTTTGCAGCACCTTGTAAGGACCATAATACTTTGGTGATAATTTATTATCCTTCTTAGCTTCCTTTAGGGACCTTTTTTTGTATGGTTGTAGCCGTAAAAACACCCAGTCGCCTACATCAAAACTTCTTTCACTGTGATGTTGATCTTCATGTTATTTCATTCAATTCTGTGCCAACGTGAGGTTATCATTTAAGAGTTGGAAAACTTGATGTTTATGCTCGATGTGATCTTCCATTGGTTGAACCTTAGAATTTTTTGTTAAATATGATGTGGTGGATGGTGGATGATATCTATAAAGGGCCAATGCATTAGAAGATATGGTTAGATTCATTTCTTCTTTCTCTTAGGTTGATTCCTGGTGTATATCCTCTTCTTTTGACATTTCTTGATCCTTTTCTTCCTCCTCTTCACAATCTATGTAAACCAATTTCTTCTCAGCAGACTTATGACCTTTAGTGTGTTTTCTATCACAATTGTAACAAAGCCCTTTTCCCTTTTTCCTCCAAATTTTGTGGTGTCAGCCTTGTACGTTGTGGAGGGATACGAGCAACAACACTTCCTTCTTTATAGTTGTGAGTGGTAGACTTCCTTGTTTCCATAATTTTTCTTTCCACTTTTTTGGCTACCCTTAATGCCTTCTCCAATTAATCAGGTTCCCAAAGATGAACCTCATGTTGGATGTTATCCTTTAAATTCCCTATGAAGACATCAACCCTATTCTCCTTTGGAATATGATTTACCTTTATATTCAATTTTTGGAAGTCCTCAATGTGCTCTGCCATTGAACCCTTTTGTTTGAGATTTATCAACTGCCTAAAGAAGGTGTTGCTATTTGTATCCTCATAATGTGCTATCATTTCCTCCATAAAAATGGACCAAGTGACAATTTTTTTATGAGAGAAAATCCATCGATACCATACAAATTGATTGGGTTATAAATAAAAAATCGCAATACGTACCTTTTGTTTGTTTTCCACATTATGGAGATCAAAATATTGCTCCATCTGTAGTATCCATGTTATGAGATCCTTGCCATGAAAATTCCTCATATCATTCTTTGGAATATGTTGGGTCTTCAATACAATGTTAGGTTCTATGAAATCATGACTAACATTTCTTTTCTTCTCATCATGAGTTTCCTCTACTACCTTTTCACCATTAGGAAGCCTTTCTTATAGCAACTTTGTCCCGCCTTCCTTCAAACCTTCCATGTATTTCTTCAAATATTCCATGTTTCCATTAAATTTTTCTTCTATATCATTGATTTTATCGATCATAGCTTCAATAACTTTTGTTACTTTTTGTGAGAGCAAAATTTGTTTGATATATCATGTTGCATTTATTCCTCTTCTTCATGTGTCATGGTAGAGATTTCAGGTGGCTTACTAGGTGTTTCTATTTTCCTTATTCGAGTAATTTTGAAATAACACAATGATATATATGCTTCACATGCCCTTTGAGTCACTTCAAATTTATTTTTCAAACAAAAGTTATGCAATTTTTAAAAAACTACATACATTTTTTTTTCACTTTTTAGGAGCTCGATATTGAATCTGTTGTATCTTTGTAATTTAGTATTTCCATTGTCTCAAACTTCATACCATGGTAGCTCTTTGAGTCCTCTTTCCAAATCAACAAGTCTTATCAATATTGGGTTCTCCAAAATATATTTATGTCAAATATCTCACTATGACTTAATTATACATGGGTTCAGTATAACGAACTTGTATGAAGTTCCATGTATCACTATTTCAACCTTAGACGCTAACAATGATACAAAAAAATATAAAGGCTATCCTCATTCTTACATGTTGTATGAAATTTCAATTCTATGCTCAAAGATAAATTTATGAATATTTTCCCAAGGTCACCTGTTTGAGACAGAATTTGGGAGCCTGCAAAAATCCTAAATTCCTTGGATCATATATCTGACAATATAGCGAGACATAATGTGAAATTTAGTCACGAGGTTCATCAATATTTATGCTCAAATGGGTTTTAATTTTATCTTCGCAATCTTCGTAGAAAATAAAATATATCGAAAATACCATGATGACCTGTTTGAAGTAGCGAAACCCTAGAATCCAAAGCTTTGATACCAAATGTTATGCAACCAGCTCACAAAATAGAATAAAAGATAGATCAATGACTTCAAAATTAGCCTCTTCGTGGGGAAAGCCTCCTTTACATTAGAAAAATGAACAATTCTTGGATGATAGAAATGAGAAGACCTCCTTTCTATATATAGGAGTCTAAGGGGTCACAATATAATCAGAGCCTACATAACAATAATATTGTAACGTCACAATAATAACAATATGGGGAATACATGGGCACAACAATACAATAAGGGGGTTTCACTAATAACAATAAGGGGCTACACTAGTAGTATAGGGAAATAATAATCCTAGAATTGGTAATGCCCCACTGGACCGATTAATCAATCAATGGGACTGATGCCTCAGTCACCGAATCAACAACAATTACAACCTCCACTTCAATTACCTTCAAATGTTCCACCTTCACTACGACCTCGGTTACCTGTACAGCCAAATCTGGATCCAAATAAAAGACCTTAACAATTTTTTGAAATTCTTGAAACTTCAGATTCCCCCCCTTCTTCTTTGGAATGTAATGAACTACATTTGAGATCTGGGAGAACCATATTTCCATAAGATCACTCAAAAAATTAGGAGCAATAAGAAAATGACAAACTCACTAAGGATAGTCATCGACATAACATTCTCATCCTACTGTAATCATTACTGAAGCAGAATCATTTCGTAAACCAACAAAAAAATAGGAACCCATCGAGATTACAGATACCGCTCCTTTGTTCCTTGAGAGATTAGCCATAGTAAAATCAATTATCTATCTTGAATTTGATCTCTTAGGGGAATTACAAAATTTATGTGTCAAAATCCCTCTCCTAGAAGCTATTAGAGAAATACCCATTTATGCTAAAACCATTAAAGAATTATGTGTTAAGAAGCCTGATGGGAAGCCAAACGACTCTCCTACAGTCCATGTTTTATGGAAACTCTCTGATCTCATCCTAGGAAAACAAATACCCATCGAATATGATAACCCTGGAAACCTTATAGTCACTGTCCAGTTTCAGGGATTTAATTTCCGAAACAATTTAGTGGAATTGTGAGTGAACAAAAATATTATCACATGAAACTTGTGGACTCGTTGGAATAACCATATTTAACTTGACTCCAACCATGCTAGAATGAGCTCAAAGATCCGTAGTAAAATTGGAGGGGACTTGAGATGATGTCATTGTTCATGTAGATTCTTGGGAATACTTGGTGGATTTTCTGGTCCTCAATCCTAAGAAAAACCTAGAAGGACACCCTTTGATATTAGGTAGGCCATGGCTTGCCACTACAAATGCATACATCGGGTGCTGAACCGGAAGTATGAGAATTGCTTAAGGACCGACTGCCAATAAACTTATCTTATACCCTCCCTCTAGACCTAGCATGTCAAATGAAAATTTTAGATGTTCCCAACCTCAATACAAGGAAGGAAATTTATGCTATCCTCTTACTATCGATGAAGCTCTTATCTTTAAAAGACAAACCAAGGATTATATAATTAACAAGTTTATTAATCAACCTTCCACTATTGGGAACCTAACCTGTCAAATGCTAAAAGTTGTGCTTGACAACAAAGCCCAAGGGGATTTGCTAAAGGACTTAAACACTGAAATGTTAGCTTAGGTGGTCTCGATCTAGGTTCAAAGTGTATTATGCACCAAGAAAACCCTCAACCACTGGTCCTAATGAAAATGACCAGCAAGAAGATCACAGTGTCACCCGAAGTGATTATGGAAGGTTGTAGAACAAGGTTTCTATAGCCAGAGGGATAATTTGTTGTGGAACCATTGTATTATTTTATTATTTAATTCTTATAAACAACATCATATTAACTAATTACTTCATACTTATAGATTACTTCGCGTAATTACATTCATCACTTAACATGTCATAAACATTCATAAATTGTGCAGTACTGAAATAAAGTGCAGATAATAAGCATAATAACACTTGAGACACATATTTTACCATGGTTCATCCCAATGTGGGACTACATCCACAAACACTTTTGCTTATAATATGGAATTTGGTACAAAAAACAGTTTTTCCATATGCACACAGCTGCAAGGTGTCTTCACACTAAGCTGCAAATGGTTTGTGCACTAAGCTGCAGACCCAGGACTTCATGTACATAATTGCGGAGCCTCACCCTTCCTCCAAAATATAGACCACAAAATATCACTTAAACATAGATCTGTTTTAATACGATGATTCCTTCCTTCTTTATTCATCCCTATATATACTATTACATGAGGGATTTACATCGCTACATTACCATGGACTCGATACCATGGTTTCCCAAATACAAGGATCTATGGCCCAAAACCAACAACTTTACAATATTTTAATTGGATTTCAGAGATCTGTGGTTTGTGCTTTTTGAATTTTTGATCGGAGAATCCACAGTAAGAGAATTTTTACACCAACGTTTCTTTTACATAAATGAAGCAGCTTCTCCACAAATCCCCGATGCTGTGTGGTGACTTTTTTGCATGGTATTCATCGTTCTCCACTGCTCTATTGCGCAGTTCACTTCGTACTCCGTGACATGCTTTCTACTGCACACTTCCACAAAACTTTTATTTCTTCCCATAATCTGCCCAAAATCTAGCCAAGTTGTGTTGTGCCCAATAGGCCCCCAACACTCACATGTGTCTCGTCCTGAGTCACACAACTGTTGTGCTACGAATCTTTGCTGTGATGCTCATGTAGGCATCATTATACTGCTGAAGTATTTCTGCTACCTGCTTCTCCTCTCGGCACACTTATTATAGTAGTGCCTCAGTTGGTGGTTCGACAACCTTTTGTAGCACTTCTTTCTCCCTCTGTCATAGCTCCATGAGCCTATCATCTACTTCTTGCAAAATTTTGATGGCCTCATCCTACCATGATTGAGTTCTCTCTGTCAAAATTTGCTCTTTTCTCCAAAGATCTTCAGTCTGCTTTTGAAGAGTCTGTCCTTCAGTGATTCTGGTGAGCCTCTGTGAGGCTGGTAAGGTCTTTGTAGTTATGCGAAGTTCTTGCAACTACTCTTGGTTCATCTAGAGCTTCTGTTTAATCCTCTGAATGTTTGGATCCTCCTAAAGTGAGGTTTAAATCTACATAGTTTCATCTAGTAGTTTGCCACAATCTGTCACTGTGTCGGAGATGCCTTGCAATGCAAATTTTAGATCCATTTCCCTCTACTTACGTACTTCAAGTGGTGTGACTAGTTGTATTCTCATTTGTAGCTTAGTAATCTTCACTTCATACTCAAACTTCATTTTTGCAAACTTATTCTTTGAATCTTTTATTGTCAGGCCAAGCTTCGTGACCTTCTCTGTTGGTGACTCCTCTTCGCGGACCTTTATGTCTGGAACTTCGCTAATTTTTTTTTAGATGACTTCCTACAACTGCTATTGTTGCTAGCATGTTCCATCCCTTTCCTTAATCAAATGACCGAACTCCTTCTTCAACGAAGCTCTTTCCTTTTGCACCTGAATATTTAACAATGAAGTGCATTGTTCTCACTCCTTCTTCATCGAAGCTCTTTCCTTCTCCACCGGAATATTTAACAGTGAAGTGCATTGTTCTCACTTCTAGAGTTGAGTTATTATACCTTGGTGGAAATCATGCAATATCTGAGTTGGTAGTGCAGTGATTTTCATATTGACACAATCCCACCCTTTTTCTCACTCTCTGTCTTTGGTTGATTCAAACTGTAATACTCTAGTAGGTATCTGCATAATCCTTAATGAAAATGTTGCTTCTATCCATCACTCTAGCTGTAGTGGTTGACCCATCTGTTCTGATTGTCTAGATGTCTGTGGTAGTGCCTTTAACTTTGCAATACCTGATTGAACAACTGTCAAGAATGCTCTATATCGATTATGAATCATGGTGCATGTTTCGACTATTACTTCATGGACTTTGTCTCCAATTTTGTCGATGTCCCCATTAGTAAGGACAAGTGGTATTGCGCCCTTAGATTTTCCTGCCTTCTAATTCTTTCTTGCATTCATCGTAGTCATTGTAGGTATCCTCTTCATGATGATGAACGACAATTCATCTATTGCATCTACATCACTGAGAGGGACCCAGGTACCCTATTCGTGCTCTGGATCTATTTCTTCTATGTCTTTTCCTTTTTCCTTTCGACTTAGATCCACATCTTACGAGGTGTCCTTATCTGCTTCAATGTTTTCTATGGTTGGGGTCATCCATTCTGCTGAATAGTGTTGTATTATTCCCAGAAGGTCATCTTTGGTGACCAAATATGGTAGAGGATGCCATGTCTCCATCAGATCCTTTCGAGCCTTTACATATATCTTGTGAAAGTTTACCTTAAACTCTGTTATATTGTGATACTGATCATAAAAGCGTGGTGATAGCCTGGGATGTTAGTTCACCACCACGTGCAAGTCCATGTGCAAGAATAAAAAGAATTTCATGTTCTCTTATGCGCACAATGGCTTCTTGGTATGCCAGAGTGAGGCATATGGTGCGGCTTTGCATACATCTGCTTTAATTGGAGCAAACTATGAATCCTCTAGATCTTTCCATGGTAACAGTGTGATGATCAAGATCAACCATGCATAGTGAAATGTCTTACCCTCTTCCTGTGCTTCTCGGCATTCCTCTGAAAATTCCCTGCATAGATATCCTGCCCAGTTGAACTAAACCTCGATGTCGCACTACATGGCTAAGGAATCCACAACTGTGAGGCCTTTGTTTTCTCAACACTTCCTCATTATCTTTATAGCTAAGATGTGTGCAGCGAAGCACACTCCTTGGTCACTGATGGAGTTAATATCATAACCTCACGACTTTTTGATTATCCCAAACTTGTCCTTCCTGGTTTCTGCTACTATCTTCTCTTGGTTCTTACCAACGAACTTTTCAGAGAGGTCCTTTCCTTGGTAGGAAAATCCAGTAATCCTTTGTATCAACATTTCATCAATCATGATCCTCTTCCCCATCTAGAGGCATCTGTCATGCACTAATACCAGTAACTTTCGAACACAAGCGATGTTAATCATTCTTCTACCGAAGTGTGGTAGGTTTAACATATTTAGGATGCCCGATCTCTCCAATCCTTGAGCCCATTGGTGTGGCTCCAACCTTCAAACTATGATCTTTAGATAGGATACCTGTTGTGGGTACCTGATTGGCTTGAAATGTGGATACTTACTTCAGTCATTGAAGTCTCAATCCTCCATATTTAATTGTGGAAATTTTCCCAGTAATTCTCCTTCAAATGGAAATTTTTCTGGTAGCAGCGGTGTGAAAGTGCCGAATCTTGCATATTTTGGATATTTAATTGGCTTGGAACCTAGTTTCCTTGGTGGAAAATATGATAGCAGTAGAGAGGAAATTTTTGCGCCTTATGTCTCCATTTGATGCATCTCAACTTCCTCCTCACTATCATGGTTTTGTTCTGGTTCTTTCTGTGGCATGAGTTTCTTCGCCTTCTATGTATGTTTCTTATCCAGATTCTTCTTCATCCGCTGCTCTTTCGCTACCTTATTTCTCGGGGATATCCTTAGCTCTACTCCAAAGCCTTTAACTGGTATCTTTTTTTGTCTTCTTTGTGGCTACTTTTTTTCACTACGACCTCACATGCCTTAGGGACACAGGTACACTTGATGCTTTGGATTTACTAGTTTGGGTTCCCATGATGCTTGCTATCCCTTTCTATGCAAACTCTCTAGCAATCTCTTTAAACTTCTCTCAGACATATAGGAGCACACTTGTTTCACACTTGGTTACAAATTCTTAAACTGAATTCTCTAGATAGCGAAGTGTAAAATGTGGAGTGGGACATGGATTTTATAGTGAATTTGAATTTCAAATCCCATGATTAGCTTAGATTTGGCTCATTCAATGCAGATATGGCACTAGATCCAACCAGATGGGCTTCATAAATGCGTTTTTCCCATTCCTCTTAACAAAAACTTTCTTTTAATGACAACGTTTTCCTTCCAACAGTCATATTTCCGACAAACTTCGATGAACCTTCCCTATGGTGCCATAATCCTTCCTTTGTCGTGGTTCTTTTGGACATCGACATAGTCCTCAATATCACGTAGTAATCTTCCTTTGACAAAGTTCCCTTCGACAGAGTAGTTTATAGTCCATTTCCTATTTTCAACTACATGTGGCACTAAGACTCCTCTCCTTTCATCATTTAGTGTGAATCTCTAGGGACAGAGTCGTCTTTGTATACCTTCAATCTGCTACCATTCACTCGTCCTGGAATCAATTGGCCATTTAACTTCTTGAGTTGAATTGCACAACCATTAGAGATGTGCCTGATGATGTATGTTCCTAACCAATGTCTTTTAAATTTTCCTGGGAACTTCGCAAATTTTATATTGTATAAAAGTACAATATCTCCTTCCCGGAATGTCTTTTGCTTGATTTGCTTGTCATGCTAGGCTTTCTCAGTTTCCTTTTGCACTCGCTGATGAAAACTTGCTATAAAATTATCTTCTTCCTGAGAAAGTAATTGTGCCATCCTTTCTTCCATTATATCAGAGTCTGTCATGTCTGTGAATGTTGAAATTCTTAAACTTGGCACAATGTTCTCCATAGGCATGATTTCTTATTATCCATATACCAACATAAAAGATGTTTGTCCCGTTAATTTCTTGCATGTTGTCCTATATGGCAACAACGCCATTGGAATTTGTAGATCCCAGTCATTTCTGTTCACATTGCACACTTTTGTGAGTGCATTTGTAGAAATATTATTGAATGCTTCCACAGTTCCATTTTCCTGAGGATGATAAGGAGTGCTCTTTAGGCAGTAAACTTGAAATTCCTTAGTTAATGCTTCAATGGTTTGATTCAAGAAATGTGACCCTTGATCACTCATCACTATCTTTGGACACCCAAATCTAGACAAAATATACTCAAATATGAACTTCACAGCAATTTTTGCGCTGCAATCCTTCATAAGCTATGCTTCAGCCCACCTAGTTAGATAATTTGTCATAGTGATTATATACCTTGCACTAGTATTTTTCCCTGGTGAATTGATCGGTCCAAAAAAACCAATAGCCCATTTGTCAAAATCCTACAATGTTACTTGAGGTACAAGTGAAATTCCATCTCTTCTTGAAGGTTTTCCTGTCCTCTGGCAGATATCCCAAGCTCGACAATATTCCTTTGCATATTTTTGTAATGTAGGCCACCATAATCCCACTCTTAAAATTTTCTATGCGGTGGCTTTCCCTGCATAATGTCCACCAGCTCCGCCACTATGAGCTTCTGTCAAAATTATTTGTCTTTCATGCTTAGGAATACAGCCATGCAGTGTTTCATTTGGTCCCAATTTATATAAATGCCTTGCTATCAGCCAAAAATATTGTTTCCTTAACCACCAGCTCTTTCATCTGTTGCATAGTGTATTCTAAAGGGGCCATTCATGTGGTTAAGAAATGAATAATATCAGAAAAATGCTCATCTGCTACTTTGATAAAAAACAACTGCACATAAGGAAGATTATCATTTATATTTGTTGGTTCTTCTCTTGTTTCTATCCTTAATAAATGATCAGGTCCAACATTTAGTTGTCCTGACTTAAAAATAACTTCAAAGTCATACTCTTGAAATAGTAATAGCCACATGCAAATTTTTCCTCCTAAAACAGGTTTGTTTACCAAATATATTATTGCAGAGTGATTTGTGAACATATTGAAATGTGGTCCCAACAAATAATGCTTGAACTTCTATAACGCATATACCATATCTAGACCTTCCCTTTTTGTAGTTATATAATTCTTTTATGCTTTAGACAGTATCCTACTTGCAAAAGTTATGGGATGATCTATTTCTCCTGCACTAGGTTGTGCTAGTACTACTCCTAAAGCTATGCATGAAGCATCCACATGAACATGAAATTCCTTATTACATTCTGGGAGAACCAAAATAGGCACAGTTACCATCTTTTCTTTTTGTGTGTCGAGGCTCTTTTGACACTCTTCATGCCATAGAAATGTTACATCTTTCTTCAATAGTTTTTCCAACAACATAATAATCTGTGCATATCCTTTGGAAAAATTTCTGTAATAACCTGTATGTCCCAGTGTGGTGTGAAGCTGCATGGCTGTCTTCGGTGGGGGTAAATTCACAATGATAGCAATATTCGTAGGATCCACCATCAATCCTTGCGTGAAAACAATATGTCCTAACAATATACCAAAAGGTACACATAATATACGCTTTTTTATATTTAGAGAAATCTGATACTTCCTACATGTGTTGAGCATCAACCTTAAGCTCACAACATGTTTCTTCAATAACCCAAACAATGTCCAATAATCAAATTATACTTCCAAAAACTTGTGAATATACTCTTTGAAAGTTGCAACTACTACTCTTGAAAATATTGCAGGGAAAATTTCAACCCAAAAAGCATCATTGTATACTAATATGAACCCCATTTTATAGTGTTGGGTGCAACCCAACTTGGGCCAAGTTTTGTTCAAAGACTCCGCATTTTGATGAGCGGAGCACGCGGAGCTAGAGAAGTTATATTCATCGCACAATGTTTAGGGGCTTTGGGGTGGGTTAAAGTCCCTTATTTTGTAACGGGTATCAGGTATTAGTCCATTTTTTTGTCGGATCCATGGTATGTGGAACATGGTCTTGTAGTAAGGAAAGCTATATAAAGAAGATGTAATACTTTGTTGAAGATAAAAAAATCTAGTTAAAACTCATAGGTTGATCATTTTTTCTGTCTTGGGCCTATATTTAGGGAAGGTTCCACAGTTAAGTGTGCAAAGGCCTTGGAAGAGTCTGCAGCTAAGTGCGCAGGCCACCTGTAGTTGGGTGCGCAGGTATAAAAAGTGTATGTATTGAAGATATTTATTAATAAAGAAGAAGTTTTGGAAAAGTATTAAGTATCTTTTTGTGTTCATTATCTGTTTTTAGATAGATTTTCATGCATAATTTTTACTAAATTATGCAAAATAATACATGTTATACTATTCTTCGTTATGTTTTATGCATTAAGCACCAACCTGTGAAGTTAATAATTAGCAGGAAGTTATTCATGTATGAAAATTTGTATATAGATATAAAAACTTGGTTTTGCAACCTCCCATAACTGCTTCGGGTGAGACTGTGATCTTCTCACAGATCGTTGCTGATAGGGCCAATGGTTGAGGGTTTTATTGGTGTGTAGTACACTATAAACCTAGATCAAGCCCCCTTTAACCAATAAATGGTTCTGTTGCTGGGAATAGGATCTACTTAAGGGATATGTTTCGGCATCCTTCGAAGAAAGAGTCCATGAGTGGATTGAACAGAAAGAAAGAGAATTTGTAGAAAAAGAAAACAAAAACCCTCGATTATCAACTGAAGACTAGTTGCAAAAGTATATCTTCGAAGAACAATATGAAATATTCTTTGGTTCATTCCACATTGAATTGTATGAGTGGGTATCTAAGTTAACTGAGCATAAGACATGTTTAAAGAATGACGAACCTAAGGAGTGGAATCTTGAATTGATACGACAACTCAACAACGTTAATAATAGTATCTCAAGAGCTGCTGATTTATGGATAAATGGCGTTTTGGGAGGATTTATCATCGAGTTCGCAATATATTTGATCTTATCCAATAGCAAAGATTAAAAAAGATTTCTCAAGGGATCGTGAGGTAATTTTTAAATATTTTTAATCTCTGGATTAAGATGTTATTGTGTGAAAAGGGGATTCTACCAATGCCGTCAGATTAATGTGTGGATGAAGAGGAAATAAGCCTGAACTAGGGTCTACCTGAAATGGAAAAAGATATAGAACAGAACCGAAGAGTTTTATTGAGACTAACTATAGTCCCTTATTAGGAGGATCTAAGAGTGAAGAAGAAAGAAATAATCCTATAAACCCACAACATTCGCCCTCCCATCCTAAAGGCGGTTCAAAGTTAGGAGTTGAGAAAAATCAGGGTTTCTTTGGGATTCCCCATCTATCCAGCCCCCTTACACCCCATCTTTCTCCCCATGATTCCCCTACACCCCCACACCTCCCCCTCCACCTAGCCCCCCGAGAAGGAAAATGGTCAATGACATTAAGCTACATATTTTTAAAGGAATGGGATCAGAGGATCCCGATCAATTATGGTTTGTAGCTGATGCAGTATGGACAACAAGAAAAATCACTAGTGATGATGTAAAGAAGGTGCAGCTTGTCACATTACTGTGAGAAAGAGTGCTAACATAGTATATGAAATAATCTATGAATAATCCGGTTTCTTCTTTGGATGAAATTAAGAAAGGACTAGTATTAGAATTCAAGAAGGCAAAATCAGAATCGCAGTGCATCACGAAGCTGAAACAATTCAAACCGAGAGCGAGTGAATCTATGTGGGATTTGGATCAGCAATTCAAGGTGTTGATGGGTTATGTAATCTTTAATATAATCCCAGAACAACATAAGGAATGGTTCATAGCCGCGCTACTACCACATACTAGGTTACCTTTGAAACAACAGAAAATCATGACTCAAGCTGAAGCATTGGAGATTGCAATGAAGCTAGAAGCTTTGCCGATTGGGGATACTCATGCAAGAGTACAACATATTCAAAATCATCTAGCCAATATGACATTGGAATTGCAAGATATCAAGAAAGGTAAACAAACAAGATTAGAATTATGGTGTACAAAATGAAAATCAGAGGGTCATTATAAGAATCAATGCCCTGTGTTCAAATATTATTTGGTAAGTGGAGCACCTAATCCAGTAAACCCAAGTTTGTGATGTGAGATTTTCAGAATGATAGGCCAACATTGCTTTGAAGATTTCTACCTATTACAGAAGTATGTGCAGACCCTGGAGAAGCTATTTTGGAAATTTTGTAGATCAATAGGCCATTATGAGAAAAATTGTCAAAGTTATAACTTAATGATGTAGCGCATTACCGATGCTTATAAAATACAAGCTTAAGGAAATACACACAAGGATTTCACAGACGAGCAAGAGGAAAAGGAGCACAAGATGGTCGGGGACATGGCTAGATTATATGTTATAACTGTGGATAGGCAGGACACTTTGCAAGAGATTGTTAGAAACCTATGACAACCTGCAACTATTGTAAGCCTTTTGAACATGTGATAGAAGAATGCCCCATCCTTATCGCAAATATGTAGGAGAAAAGGAATGAAGAACCTACAACAAATATTCAAATGATGACCGTTGAGCCAAGGAGGGATCAACCGCGCATCGACATTGTAACAAGAAGTGGAGCTATGACCAGAGATGATAAAGCTAATGGGAAAAAAGAAGTTGAAGCTACATGGATGAGGAAAACTACTGAAAAGGATCTTGCCTCTGATATCATGAAGGAAAAATATGTGTTCATGGAGGAAAGATGAAGCTTTATGAATGATGGGGCTTCGACCTCTACTATGCAACCAACATAAAAGAATAACTATGAGATAGTACCAGTTGTGACACAAGATGTGGATTTGAATATTTTGAAGTCTTTTCTACATAATTGAATGAATTTGTTGAGAAATCAGAAGGTTGTATAGGGATTGTAGGAGTTGATAGACTCTTGTGCTTATAAATAGGTACCATAGAGTGAGATGCACACAATGAATAATTTACATAGACACAAGAAGCAGGCTAGAAAGGAAATGTCTTACAACGCAGATTGGAGAATACGACATGGATCAAGTTATCTTCGATTTAGGATTTGATGCCAATGTCTTACCAAAGAAGACTTGGGAACTGAAGGGTAAGCTGAAGTTGCAATGGTCAACTATCCAGTTGAAGATGGTGAATCAATAGAAGATTGTCCCTCTATCAAGATTTTTAGGTGTAATAGTAGACATTGATGGAGTTCGCACTACCACTGACTTTGAAGTGATTGAGATTATGGATGATATTAATCCCTATCCCACATTTCTTGGATTGGATTGAGAATTTGATAGTATGGCTATAATTAACATAAATAAAAGGAAAATGATTTTTGAGAGAAACCATATGAGAGTTATTGTTCCCTTAGATCCATCAGAGGGAGCAAGTTATACCGAGCCTATCTATTGTAGCGGCTACAATCACCCTCCAAAATGTTTCCTTAGCTTCGTTTTGGAGCCTCCCTACCAACCTTTCACAGCAGTATGTCTTGCCTTGTCAAGTATACAAGCTTTAGTGATTTTCTTCTAGAATGACAACCTGTCCATCAAAACTTGTTGCATCCCCCTCACAGGTTGTTTCATTGAACTTGGTCCAACTACAAGCTAAGCAGCTCCCTTAAGGAATTGCACAATTCTAGAGGGGAACCAACCTTCCCTTTAGAAATTACGCAATTATGTCTAGAAGCCTGTTGGGCTCTAGAATTGCACAAATCTTCCTGTCACTGTTCACTGAGAAAATTGTGCAATTCCTCCCAGCAGGGCTACTCAGCCCAGAAATTGCGTAATTTTATGCACCAGTCAACTTCTCTACCTAGAAATTGCACAATCCCTCTTGGAAGCCAGCCCACCTCCCTCTTAGAAATGTGCATTTATTCCTCCCAGTTGAGTAGACCGTTGCATGTGCAGTTGAGTTGATCGGTTCCCTCCGGGACTGAGAAAAACTAATTTGCATGCATGGGTTGATCCTCCCAAGGCAATATGCAAAGGCACCCCTTGTTTTTGGGATCTATTTTTAGCAGTTGGAGGTTACATGCAAGCATCATTTCATAAACCTCCCACCAAGCGTTGCTTTCCCTAGATTTGTGGCATGCTTGTCGCAACCTCGATTTTATCGAAACTCATCAATTGGATGCTGCAAATACCATTCCTCACACCAATCTTGTAGCTATGACACCCCACATTGCATCTAGGATTCATCAGCACATTCAAATCAACTGTTTTGGGGTAAGCCTGCTTTTTATGTCTCGCGTTGTGTTTCCGGTGCTTTTTGTTTTTCACTTCGTATGAATGATTTCTTCTTGATTTTAGTGAGCGCTTGTTGTCATTTTGATACATACTAGCTTATACTAGCACCATTGCAGTTTTTATTTGCATCTCACTACTGTCGCATGCTTGACACTATTTTGCACAGACAGTCATCGTTGTGGCGACCCATTTCACACACATGCATGCTTTCCCATTTCTGAATCCTGCACTTTTTTTTTCATGAATGATCATTCACTCTCGTTTGCACTCATCTCACCATGCATTCAGACTTCTCATATTTTCAGTCTCCCGTCGGTTGGACTGGGCTGCCTTGGCCCGAATTGTGCCTTATCCGACTAGAATTGCACATTTCCAGAAGCGAAGGCTCTTCCTTCCCTCTAGAAACTGCGCAAGTCTAGCCAGGCACTAACCTCCAGGCTTGCATTGCGTAATTATTGGAGGTAGTGTTCCGCTGGCCCTAGAAATTGCGTAATGTAGTTTGCTAGTTGCATGTCACTGAAATTATGCATTGCATAGTTTCAGTGCTCAGAAGGCCAAGCTGGACTGTGAATTGCATTGTTCCAGCAGTCATTTAACCTCCTAAGATCCTGGACTTTACCTTACATAGTTTTGGCATTCGGTCTCTCAACCTCCTAGTAGAAATTGCACAACCTTCATGATCAATCACACAGGTATGTTGCGAGTCAGTTCTCAAGTTCATTTTGGTTTTCAGCTGATAGATTACTTTCCATGAGTGTTTCCATGTCTTCAGGTATCATAGGTTTTCATCTGCCTCTCAGCAACACAAGTACAATGGCCTTCAGGAGAGTAGAGTCAAAGGACACCATGGAGAGCACAACGTGTGTTGTAGCCAAGCAAGTGTCTATGAGTTTGCCTACCTATGAAGACATCAAGTTGTTTGTATACAAGGACATCAAGATAATATGGAAACAACATCACAGTGATCAACATCATAACGAGATCCATCATCAGTAGCAACAGAAGGTAGCACACTTGCATGCAGCGAACGCAAGAGGAAGGTTGTTGACATCAGAGAGGCGGAACAAAGGTGCAAGCTCGAGTAGATCAACTTGTGATGAGAGAAACTTTGGAGATTGAGGCTATGAAGTGATTATGTGACAAGATTATCGTGCGAGAGAAAACAAAAGAACATAGGAGTTGCAGGTGATGATGCAGCAACTCAAGGAAGAACAAGAGCTACATAGATGAGAGAATGAGTTTCAGCAAGAATAGGTACACGAGGGGGCGTAGCATGCATAGATGGATGAAGTTGCACTCGTACAAGTGATAGATCCATGTTGGTAGCTAGCACGGAGCAAACATGGTGAGTGGTGTTGTAGATCACATGCAAAGGAATTCAACAACATGCATGTCATTGTGCACATGCATGCGATCTAACCCATTTGGCACACTCGCCGAGGCAAAGAGAAGAAGAAAGTCTGATTAGAGCTGAACATGTAGTTAACAATTGATGCACATGGCCACCAACACACACTTGAATATCAACACAGACACTATGCATCAGTGTGTTGCCGGTTCGTACACACCCAAGAAGATCATGCACATGCTAGCAGATGAGTTGGATGGAGGAGCTATACTAATGCACTTGGATGCAATGGAGGCAAGAGTTTTCTTCAGCAAGATGTCACCATGGAGTGCATGCACACCATCATGGATGACCAATCTTGGCATCAACTCACCACCTTCACAATCACAAGCATATCAAAGAGTTGGTCTCATCAGAATGGACCAAGTGTGAATGATGTCTTGCATGGCTTTCTAAAGCCATTTTGTCTCCCATGGGCACTTGTGCATTGTAATGTAACGTCTTGTCAAGTGCAAGTTCAATTCTCGATAGTTGGATGTAATAGTCATAGAGTAGATGAAGAGTCATGAGGGTAGATGAACCGTCACAAAGGGGAATGTCAAGGGTCATCCCACCCTTTGCTATAAATAGAACCTCATAACTCATTGTAAAGGATTTTGGTCAGCCAAGCTTCCGATAAGACTATGTTGGAGAGAGCTTGGACAATATTGTAACAATCCTTGGCTTCTCCACTACATAGAGCTAGTATATCTCTTTGGAGGAGCAGGCGATTGTGGCTGTAATGTTCCATTGTCGAAACTAGTGGTTAGACATGGATGTATTGTATGACTGGAACTTACACTTCTTAATATAACAGAGCCAACACGTTTCATGCATTTTTTGCATTGTATTCTATGCTATCTCATTTAATCTAAATGATATATGTATTTGTTTTCTTATGCATGCATGCATAGACTATTCTATATAAGTATGTATGAATGTTTTTGAAATGTGTTGTTGGTTTAACCACTACTTTGGATTGCTAGCTAACTTGCCTTCCATGTTGTGATGCATCTTTGCTTGTGTGTTCCGTTCTTCACTCTGTGCTATCATAGGTTTCCAAGGGGCACACTCACATCACCATACGTGTGTTAGAACCATTCATGCACCTTCCTTGACTTACTATAGCTATCACACCCTTGCTACCAATAGGTACATCTTACTTCCCTATGTCGAAACCATGGTCAAGGCATTAATGTACGACCCACTGTTGGGACTCCTACACCAAATGGTCTAAAGTCTAATTGGGTCTTCTTACCGGGGAGATCCCTTGACACGTTGGCGGGTCCAAAAGCGTCAACATTATCAAAGAAGAGTATAATATGGATGACATCGACAACATTTATCAAATAACAAAAAAAGAAGAATAATGGATTAACCCTACTACAGATGGAAAACTAACTTGGGAGCAAGATAGTTCCTGCACTTCAGATTCAGAAGAGGAATTGGAAAATTGGTAGAACCCTATGAAAACTTGGAGCTACTATACGTCTTTTGATCATGTGATAGAATAATTCCCCATCCTTATTGCAAATATGTAGGAGAAAATAAACTAGCAACCTACAACAAATATTCAAATCATCACCGCTGAGCCAAGGGAGGATTAGTTGCGCATTGACATTATAACAAGAAGCAGAGTTGTGACTGGAGATGATAAAGCCAATGGGAAAAAGGAAGTTGAAGCTACATGGATAAAGAAAACTACTGAAAAGGATCCCGTGATATCCTAAAGGAAAAACAAGTGTTAAATGGAGGTGAGGTGAGGTTTTATTTATGATGGGGCTTCGACCTCTACCGTGCAGCCAACACAAAAGAATAACTGTGAGATAGTACCATTTGCGACACAAGATGTGGATCCAAATATTTTGAATTTTTTTCTACAGACTTGCATGAAGTTGTTGAGAAATCAAAAGTTCATAGAGGGATTATAGGAATTCATAGACTCTTTTCCTTCTAAAGAGGTACCGCACAGTGAGATGCGCGTAGTGAATAATCTACATGTACATAAGAAGCAGACTGGAAAGGAAATGAGGCTTATAATAGAGATTGGAGAATACAACATGGATCTGGTTATCTTGGATCTAGGATTTGATGCCATTGTCTTGTTGATGTAGACTTGTGAATTGATGGGTAAGCCGAAGCTGCAATGGTCAACTATCTAGCTGAATATGGTGAATCAACAGAAGATTTTCCCTCTAGGAATATTGTCGAGTGTCACATTAGATGTTAATGGAGTGCACACTACCACTGACTTCGAAAGTGATTGAGATTGTGGATGATAGTAATCCCTATCCCACATTTCTTGGATTGGATTGGGAATTTGCTAACATGGCTATAACTAATATAAAGAAAGGGCAATGATATTTGAGAGAAACAATATGAGAATTAATGTTTCCTTAGATCCATCAGAGGGAGAGAGGTATACTCAACATGTCAAAGAAGAGTACATCGCTGACGACATTGACAACATTTATCAAATAAAATCAAAAGAAGAAGAATATATTAACCCTACTGCAGATGGAAAAATGACTTGGGAGCAAGATAGTTCCTACACTTCAGATTTAGAAGAGGAATTGGAAAACTAGCATAACAGGTTGCATGAAGTGTCTACAAGGTGATGTGCCAGGATCACTAAAACAGTGTGTTGTATGATAGATGAGGTATGTGATTTACCTTTGAATGATGGTGTGGGTAATATAAATACTTTATTTAGAGATTATGAAAGAAAAGTACCCAAATGTCAGATATTGTTAGCTCTGGATCAACATTGAGGGCTACTCCTACTAGATGGTGGGGTACTCATAAGAAGAATATAGGAGATTGGAAAAAGTGTTGAATGTTGATGTGGGTAAGGTTTGGTCAAGTAGAAATAGATCTCATAGATAAGTATGATGTCCAGACTGATCCTAGAGACCACATATAGCTTTGTATGGCAGTTTGGGGACAAATTTCACGAGAAGAATGGGTGCATGGATTCATCCATACCCTGGAGACAATTGCTCAGAATTAGTATCTGGAAATTGATCTTCGACATTGTACTGTTAGCTGGGAAGAAATGGTTGATGGATTTATAATTAAATTTAGATTTGAAGATGATTGTCCACATATAGATGCGACTCTAAATATAGTTGAGAAGAATATTTTTGAGAATGAAGTTCCATTTATCTAGCAACCTGATTGGGCTACATAGACACTTGATGTAATTGAATGCTATAATCTCACCACAGAATAGGATGAAAATCCTCACAATATTGACATCAAAGAATCAGAAGGTCATCGTGAAGTAAATGGAATTGTGATAGATATGCTTGATATAGCAAAGCCATGGGAGATGAAGAAGGTGAATGTAGGGTCAGGGGCTGAACCAAATTTTGCATCAATAGGAGATTACAGGGATGAAGACATGTTCAACAAGATAACATGTCCCTTGCATGGATATTAGGAGTTGTTCCCCACAAGTTTTAAGATATGAAGGGAATGGTAGGGGATTTGGGAATTATGAGGATTCCTCCAAGGCTTGATGTGAAGCCTGTCAAGCAGAGACCTTATAGACTGAATCCAAAATACAAGGAGAAGGTGAATGAAGAATTAGAAAAAATGTTAGCAGCTGGGATAATTGAACCTGTCGAAGGGTCTGAATGGGTAAGCCCCATGGTGGTTTCAGAAAAGAAGGCAAAAGGGGAAATCATAATTTGTGTTGGCTTAAGCAAATTGAATGATGCATACCTACATGACCCCTTCCCTACACGATTTAAAAATGAATTATTGGACAATGTAGGAGGATAGGAGGCCTATTCTTTCATAGATGGCTTTTCAGGATACCATTAGATCAGAATTACGCCAGAAGATAGACATAAGAAAACTTTAGCTACAGAGTGGGGCTCTTACTAGTAGACGATGATGCATTTTGGATTGAAGAATGCGCCTACTATATTTTCCAGAGTTGTAGTTCTGACCTTTAAAGAATATATACACAATTTTTTGGAAGTTTACTTTGAATATTGGACAGTGTTTGGGATATTGAAGAAGCATGTGACAAGCTTAAGGTTGATGCTGGAAACATGTAGGCAGTACTAGATCTCATTGAACTTGAAGAAGTGTATATTTTGTGCACCATTTGGTATATTATTGGGACATGTAATTTGTAAACAAGGACTAATGGTGGATCCTACAAAGATCACAATTATTTTGAACCTGCTAGCACTGAAAATAGTAAGACAACTACACATGACACTCGGACACACTGACTATTACAAAAATTTTATAAATGGGTACGTCCATATAACTCCGCCAATGGAGAAATTGTTGGACTTTTCAATGGAGCGAAGAGTGCCATAAGAGCCTGGATGTACTAAAGGAGAAAAAAGGTAATTGTGGCTAGTCTAGTTTTCTTGGACTAGAAGAAGGAGTTCCATGTACATGTCGATGCATCTTGCATAGAATTGGGTGTAGTGCTAGCGCAAGCAGGACTAGGAAAAATTTATCATACCATAGCCTTGGGAAAATAAAACTGTCCAAGGTGGAAAAGAACTATAACACAACAGAAAGAGAGGGATTAGATATGGTATATGCATTATAGAAGTTCAGGAACTACTTGTCGGGAGCACATTTCAAAATGTTCACTGATCACTCTGTGCTGAAATGTTTGGTGAATAAGCCTATTTTATGGGGAAAGATCACTCAATGGTTGTTATTATTCGAGCAGTATGACTTTGAGGTTATAGTGAAGGCAGGGAAATTGAATGTCAGGATTAATCCTCTATGAAGAATAGAGACAGGAGAAGAACCCACAAATATCGAAGATAACCTACTTGATCCACAACTATTCGCAATCAAATTCGCAGATGATCACTTCACGGATATTATTCAGTTTCTAGCCATATGATTGGCACCCGCGGAGTACAAAATGAAGCAAAAGAAGGAGTTGGTGGTTCGAGCAGTTGATTTCTCGTTGATTTTTGGATAGTTGTACAAAATGGGATCGGATGAAGTACTGTGCAGATACATCCTTGAACTCGAACGATATAGTATTCTGAAAGAAGATCACAGAGGAGTCACAGGTGGGCATTATGTAGGAAAATCCACTGTGCATAAAATCTTGAGAGTCAAGTTGTGGTGGCCCATAGTACATAAGGATGCAAAAGAATTTTTTCAAGCATGTGATGTATGTCAAAGAACAAGGAAGCTATCTAGAAGAGATAATATGCCACTAGTGCCACAGGTAAACTTGCAGGCCTTTAACAAATGGGATATTGACTTTGTTAGACCAATCAGCCCGCTAGGAAAGAAGACTGGTGTGAGGTATATAATCACTGTAACTGATTATTTGACAAGATGGGCCGAGGCACAACTAGTGAAGGATTGTAGAATATAAACTTCTGAGAAGTTTATCTTTTAATATATACAATCCAGTTTTGGTTGTTTGGAGATCTAATTGAGTGACCAAGGTACTGATGAGCCCCAAAAATGGATGATTATTTGGGCTCATTCAACCTACTAATTCGACTTAATCCACCATTCTCATTTGTTTATTGCATGTTTTTTATTATATTTATGCTAATAGAGTGAATTGGGTTAGTCATTATGCCAACAAGTCTAATGTGTGCTTTGTGTAGCCTTTTTGGTCAATTTGGAGACAAAATTGAAGGTTTTAATGAGCACTTGGCAGCCAAATTCGTGGGAGAACAAGGGAGAGGATTTGTAGGAAGGTGTCCCCTTAATTTATGGTCCCTTACCTCTAATTTTCCACCATCATCTCGGAGTTCAAGGGCCACCAAATCAATTATCACAAGGGCAGCCGAGCAAGTGCTAGTAAAAGTGCTGTTAACTACAAGTTTTGGTAGCCAAGTCCCTAAAGTTTAGGAGGACTGTTGGGGTCCTCAATTTGTATAAATAAGAGGGCTTAGGGCCTCATTTTGGGTTAGCCATTTGATAGCCAGTAGATAGCTAGTAGTTAGTAATTTTGGTTAACCAATAGTTAGTCATTTTATAGTTCGATTTTTAGGCAATAGACTAGCTTTGCTTTCAACACATTTTCAAGTTCTCCTTGTGGAAAATTTTTGGAATGTAACATTTCTTTTGATCAATAAAGATGAATCCAGCTTTGCACCAGCTCTAAATCTCTCTTAGGAGGCTATAGCTCTTGGGGTTGGGCCCATCTCAAGTGCCCATTACTTCCTTTGTTTACTTTCGTGTGTCTTTGCTGCATGCTTAGAATAAAATCTGCTAATTAGATTTAAATCTTGTTTTGTTATTTAGGTTGTTTTTGTTGAGTAAAATAGATTTTCATGCTTAGATTTAGTTGATAGGTTGTTAACAGAAAAATATTCAAGAAAAGGGCCATCAAACATCTATGGTTTCACCTCTCCCTCAGTGGGATCAAGAGCTGTGACTAGGATGACTTTGCTGCCCACAAAAACACTGATTTTGCTTTGCCATGCAATCACTAGTGTTTGATTTTCATGTGTAGAAGTTGGTTACAAGTTCAGACTTTCATTTGCTTAGCTGCATGAGTTAAAATACATGGTTTCATTGCAGGTCACACTTTTGTTCATTCTCTTTACTAACAGCTAGCAAATTAGGTCAACGTAGCTAGGTCTTTGAATTTACAAGTCTTTGTTGGTTCATATTGGAAAAACGACTTGCAGAGCACCTGTACCACTCATTCATATACTTATTCTCCATCAACACCATCCACTCCACCCTTTGCTTAGAATCCTTACCTCACGTTTGCCACATTTGCTCACATAACCCTAGTTTTTGTGCAATTATTGCCTTAGCCTTCTTCAAGCCAATTCAACCTTCTACACCTCCTCACCACTCCATCCACCAGTCCTTAGGCCGCTTTAGACCCCTATCCTACCTCCAGATCCATCCATGCACCTTCCCTCACTCATCCAGCTCCTAAAAACCGACTTCCAAGTTTCCTGTAGAAATTCTGGAGTTTCCTGTAGAAATCTTGAAGTTTCCTGTAGAACCCCTGCAGACTTCCTGTAGAAGCTCAGAAGTGAGGTTTCCTGATAGCCAAATCTTGTGAGACTCTGGGGAAGAGTGTTAGGGACTCCTTAGACCCTGTCTGAACCTTCCCAACCTTTTCTAAGCATTTCCTCTCACCAATCCACCTCTGCACAGTCAAAAGCCAGTTAAATTGCATGCATGATAATTTTGACAGCTCATTCAAAAATACGAAAAGATGTTTTCTTCAGATAGTGATAACTCAGACACATGCATTTTACCTTCCTAGAAGTCAATGGCATCTCTTTCAGTAGCTTGCATCCTCTTTTTCGCTTCAGTAGGGCTAGTTGGTAAAATTAGGGTTTGCTAGGGTTTGCATTTCTTTTTGGCTTTCAGTTTCTTTCTGCAAGTAGATTAGATTCCTTTGGGTTAGCTTTCATCCATTAGTTAAAAAGCTTCTTCTAAGAGCTCATAGAAGTTGGCTTAAGCCCGTAGCGGACTTGTGTCAGCTGACCAAGTGACAGCTGCGTCAAGAGCTAGTACTTGTGCATACAGCACTGTCGCTTCCGAGTTTGTTACGAACTACCGGGTTGATAAAATTAAAGAAGGGAGTCCCAGGAGTTGCAGCATTATTGCTGCAATACTGGGGCCCACCATCTTTTTGGTGCCGTTGCTGGGGAAGCGTTAGAGTATTGGTGATTGTTGCTATTCTTCTATTTTCTACTACAACCTTCTTCTAAGTAGTTTATTTCATTTCCATTTTGCAATTTCATTTCCGCAAAAGTAGGGTATACATTTCTTGCTTTCATATATTAGCATTTCATTTTTGCAATTTCCATTCTACAAGCGTAACTTAGCATTTTATCCCTGCAATTTCATTTGAGCAAAATAGATTAGTCCTTTCCTGCTTTCATTTCATTTCAGTAAGATAGTTAGTTGCAGTTCAATCTATTTTAGTTTTGCAGGTACAGGAAGAAAAATACAAAAGTCAACCAAAAAGATTTCATTTCATGCCTGGTAGGAATAGAGATAAGTTAGAAAAATACTTGCACAACACCCCCCACTACTTCACACAGGCAACCTTCTCCCTTCTTCGATGGATGTGATTAAGAAGAACCCCTGGGCAGACATCAAGGAATATTTAAAGAACCTCTAGGGGAGAAGAAGAAGAAAACATTCCTCTGGAGAAAATGGCTACAAGCATAAATGTTGGGACTAGTACTTTTTCTTCCAACTCAATCCTTAGAGGTGAATTTGAAAATCAAATGGAAGATTTCAAAAGTGATATGAGGCAATTTCTTGCCATGCAACTGGATACCTTACAGATCCAAAAGAAGCAAGAGGAAGCCAAGAGGGTTTTGGACATATTTTGTCCTAGGTGCACTAGAAAGCATCCTAGGCACGAATGTCCAATGCACTCTCTGGAAGTGTGTTTCATCTGTGAAGAATACCATCCTACGAAACAGTGCCCTTCCTTGCCTAGAATCAAAGCTGCATATCAAAGGGCCAAAGAAGTCATTGAACCACTCTATTATATGAACCAAAGGAGGCCATATGGATCCATACCCTACCAACATGAAATGCAAGGGACATCCCAGACCTATTATGACCCCTATCAAGTCACTTCCATGCCTTCTTGGGGTCCCCCTGCTCATCCTTCCTGGTTCACACCTCCTCCTCCTTCTTTCACAGATCCATATTATGCCCAACCATCTGCTCATTCGTTTCACTCTTATGCTCAGCCACAGCCTCAATGGAATGCAACTCATCAGGGGTGGAGGCCCCAGTACAACACTCCTTTCGCTCATTTTCCTCCACCGTCTGCTCATCCACAACCATCGCCTCCTGCTCCACCAAGGCAACCCCAAATGCCTGCCCCACCACTACCCCTTCCACATCCATCTCAAATATACACCTCCACTCAACTACCCGTACCACCATTCCCAAAACCATACAATGGAGTAGCTCAATCCAATTGCAATGTTGAGGCAAAACATGTCCAAATGACTCCTCTTGAGCTCAATGATCTTCACCATAGCTCAGGAAGAGTATTGCAAAAAAGAGATTATCTTGAAAGCATTGAAGGACCACATCCAGTAAAAGAAGATTCAAAAGAGGATAGCAAAGAACCATGGGCTGCACGTGATGAAGAGAAGACATCAAAATCAGAGATTGAGAGTGCTCCCTCATGGTTACCATCAAATCCTCCATGTACTCAAGAGAAAACTCAGCAAAAAGAGGAAGATGTGAAGGTCATGGTAGAAGGTGACATGAAGAATGATCCATATCAGCAAAAGGACCAAGGATATCAGAGCTATATTGAGATATGGTTTCAGACGGTCACTAAGTTGCAGTAGTACTCTCTTCCTCAATTATGCTTGATCTCTTCAAAGTCAAATCATTTGGTCTCTGAAGTCCAACTAGCTGTCAAAGTATGCATTTCGAGCCTCCACA
The DNA here is from genome assembly GCA_000404065.3 of Pinus taeda. Lineage (NCBI taxonomy): Eukaryota > Viridiplantae > Streptophyta > Pinopsida > Pinales > Pinaceae > Pinus > Pinus taeda. Next base: position 8,101 of record APFE030180330.1, on the reverse strand, counting down.
TCATTTTGTCCTCTAATCTCGATGTGCACATGGCTCCATTGGAAGTTTCTTATACTTGAGAACGGTTTGTTTTTCAAGTAGGGGTAGGGTAGAAAAAAGAAAAAAAAAAAGAAAAAAAATGAAAAAATGAAAATAAAGGAAAAATCTAAGGTGAAAACCTCCTCGGAGGCGCCTTAATAGATTGGCTCATTGATTGAAAACCTCCATGAGGCGGTCAATGGGTTGGAAAAAAAGAGAAAATAAAAAAAGAATAAGATCCTTGGGTGAAAACCTCCCTTGGAGGCGCCTAGGGCAGGCAATTAGGGTGAAAACCTCCATGAGGCGCCCTAGTTGTTTTCAAAAAAAAAAAGAGAAAAAAAGAAGAGAAAAGAGAAAAAAATAAATCTAATTTCCATTGACTAATTGCAGGTTGCAAGAAGGACATTGCAGGTCAAGAGGATCGTTGAAAACAAAGGCAGAGGAAGGTCTGGGCTTTCCATAGGAAGCTACAGGCATTTCTACAGGAAGTTCTGTATTTCTATAGGAAACTTCCTGTAGAACCTTTGGACAAACCAAATTCAATTTTAAAAGGGAATCTGATTGTGGGAATCTGTTGGTTAGGCCTGCAAGCACCTCTGTGTCCATCCCTCGCCTTTCTCCATCATTTTTCCACCTCATTGTACTTATACATTGTGCTTCTACAGGAAGTTCCTGTAGAAATTGTAGGAAGCTAGAAATGGATTTCAAAAAGGCAGTTTGGCGAACATGGTAGCTTCCTCAAGGGTTCAAAAGTCCTCCTGCAATATTCAAACTCCTCCTCCATCATCTCCATACCTACATCATAGCCCAAGTTCACTTTTCTTACCATGCAACAAAACTGCAAAATGCCTTGAAGCAAAAATACCTAGAACAGAATATGTTTTTTCCCTAACTTGAAAACCATGCATCCATTTGAAAAACCGTTTTATGGGGAATTGTACAAGGGTGATGGAAACATGCTTGAGCAGTTTCAGCCAATTCCGGTGCACGATTTTCGAGAAATCAACCTCCATTTCCTTCAGCCATTTTTGAATTTTCTCCATATCTGTGCATCTGTTTCAAAACCTATTTCATGGAGAGATGCACATGGGTGATAGTAGCCTACCCAAGCAGTATCAACCGATTCCAATGCACGGTTTCCGAGAAATTGATCTCTGAAATCTTCATCCATTTTCCATTTTTCTCTAAATCTGTGCATCCATTGATCATGATTTTGCTATGGGAGGTGCATCATGATGATAGGAACATGCTCAGCAAGTTTCAGATCGATCCAGTTTACCATTTGAAAGCAAAGGCGAAAACAAGTTCTGGTCCGGTGAAAATTCAGCAACAGCAGCTTGAAGGTGCATATTTGAACGTGGAAATGAACTCCTGCAGCTTAGATCCAACTAAAGGATACCTTCACAAGAAAAATAACCACACATTAGACAACAAAGAGCTTATAGCACAAAGGATCCATCATGCAACCACCGAAACAGATGCATGCAGCAGCAAAAAGCACCTCACAGTAGCCATTTGACTTCAGGTACGTGACTGAAACTCGTTCTTCTATTGCACAAATCTAATTTAAAAACTGCATGAATTAATGGAATGGTGGAATTAAGCCACGAATATAGCAAGGTTAACCCGACATCTAGTTCTCTAGCACTCATGAAAATATCACACAGCATGCGTGGATAGTCATTCACGTGGAAATTGAAAAACACAGGCAATGGTAGATGTGTTGAACTCCAGTGCACAGGGCATCAATTGATTAACAAATAGAAGAAGACATGCAGTTCATAACATCACTACAGTTCGAAAAGGCCAGCGTACATGTTTTTTCCACCTCACCACAAATCACGCAGCAATTAAAGACGACTCAGCTAAAACTCATGAACTGCTGTTCATTTGCACTTTCCACATCCTCAACTAAAGTGTGCACAATTGGTTAACCTATCATCCTTCACTAAGTTTTTCTACTGGTTTTTGAAATTATCCCGCGTATCAGGGTCACTCAGAGGTGTAGGGGCACTCTACAGGCGTTTCTACAGGAAGACGTTCTACAGGAAAGTACAATAGAGCCTTCTAGAGCAGAAAAGCCTGGATTTTTCTTCGACAAAGTGGGAGTCCCAAAAGTGGTAGGCTTGAAAAAGCACTCTTCCATGCATGGTACATCTGAAAGGTGGTGAATTCAATGTGTTGAGGGGGTAGGGAAAATGTGACTACAAGTCTATCTACAAATTCAAAAGCTGTTTTCTTTTTGCTGCCTGGAATTGTCTTCAGTGCAACATAGCCCATGCTTTGGAGAAGACCAAATACTCAGATTCAGACATATACTAAAAAAATATGAAGAAAAATACCATTTCTCTTGCCACCTTACTACAAATCTAATTGCAATGAATCATGCAGATTTTATTATCACTAGAGCATATTAAGAGATTGCTGGAAGCAAGGATACTATTGGACAATATGAGAGCGACATTGCTCTCACCCTTCTTGGTCTTTATCGTGTGGGTCATGGAATTGATGTTTTTGATCCCAAGTTCAACATTGTTTCTCGTGGAGCAAACCGTACAAGATCTCGATTCATGAGGTTAACAGAAGCTGTGGACAAACTTAAACTCCAGGCTACTGCTAGTGTAAAGGCTGGCAAGGAATCTTTTGCAAGTGAAATGCTTTTGAAAAAAAAAGCGCTGCAAGCTTTGGAGAATTGTAAAAACTGTGTGGAGCTTCTTGATGAGCTTTCGACAAAGCTTGGTGAGGCAATCTTAGTAAAGGAAACCAAATTAATTAAAACCATAATGTCTACATGTTTTGACATGGATATTGAAAAAGAGACTGAGGGACCAGTCAGAGTTGTCTCTTCCAAAAAAGTTGCATCTTGTGCCAGAAAAAATTTAGTAGAGCATTTCAGTTTGGATCCAGGCAGCAAGGATACTAATATGGATGAAGTTCTAAGAACTACTGTAAATGATATTGGTGAAAACGGCAACAGGATAAATCAGAAAGTAGACACCAAGGGCCTTTTGGAAAAAAGAGAGAAGATCAAAGATGATTACTTCCATGCGATTTTCAAAGGGATTGACTCATATCAGAGCTTTTTAATTTACCTTGACAAATAGGTAGCTGACATGGAGTCAAATTTGCATACATTTCTCAAATTTCCAAGTTTGATACTTGAGGATGGAGCAGAGAGGACTGAAAAAAGTCCAAACAAGTAGGGACACACCCAAGGCAACCACAACACAGGTCAAGGAGAAGGCACCCCCAGCCAAGCAAGCCAAATCAGAGAAAACTGGTTCTACAGGAAACTCCAGCTAAGATAAGGGAGACTAAGAAGTTGGAGGAAAAGGTGGCCAAACAATCACAGGAAGAAGGAAAGACAAGGAAACATCTGATGAACAACAAAGATAGGACAAAGCTGTAGGCTAAGGTTGAGGCTTTAACAAAAACTGCTACAAGAAAAGGAGCACAGGCAGTGGAAAGAAGCAGAGAGAAAAGCACGGTTTCATGACAAAGAAGAGGACATCACTTCAGAAGCTTGGCATGACAGGGAGGCCACCAAGGCCATCAAAGATGAGGAGATAGATTGGTTGCTCAGAGGATGAGCAACACTTTCAGTAGGGGGGTGATGATGAGCCCCAAAAATGGATGATTATTTGGGCTCATTCAACCTACTAATTCGACTTAGTCCACCATTCTCATTTGTTTATTGCATGTTTTTTATTATATTTATGCTAATAGAGTGAATTGGGTTAGTCATTGTGCCAACAAGTCTAATGTGTGCTGTGTAGCCTTTTTGGTCAATTTGGAGACAAAATTGAAGGTTTTAATGAGCACTTGGCAGCCAAATTCGTGGGAGAACAAGGGAGATGATTTGTAGGAAGGTGTCCCCTTCATTTATGGGCCCTTACCTCGAATTCTCCACCATCAGCTCGGAGTTCAAGGGCCACCAAATCAATTATCACAAGGGCATCCGAGCAAGTGCTAGTAAAAGTGCTGTTAACTACAAGTTTTGGCAGCCAAGTCCCTAAATTTTAGGAGGACTGTTGGGGTCCTCAATTTGTATAAATAAGAGGGCTTAGGGCCTCATTTTGGGTTAGCCATTTGATAGCCAGTAGATAGCTAGTAGTTAGTCATTTTGGTTAGCCAATAGTTAGTCATTTTATAGTTCGATTTTTAGGCAATAGACTAGCTTTGCTTTCAACACATTTTCAAGTTCTCCTTGTGGACAGTTTTTGGAATGTAACATTTCTTTTGATCAATAAAGATGAATCCAGCTTTGCACCAACTCTAAATCTCTCTTAGGAGGCTGTAGCTCTTAGGGTTGGGCCCATCTCAAGTGCCCAATACTTCCTTTGTTTACTTTCGTGTGTCTTTGCTGCATTCTTAGAATAAAATCTGCTAATTAGATTTAAATCTTGTTTTGTTATTTAGGTTGTTTTTGATGAATAAAATAGCTTTTCATGCTCAGATTTAGTTGATAGGTTGTTAACAGAAAAAGCTTCAAGAAAAGGGCCATCAAACATCTGTCGTTTCACCTCTCCCTCAGTGGGATCAAGAGCTGTGACTAGGATGACTTTGCTGCCCACAAAAACACTGATTTTGCTTTTCCATGCAACCACTAGTGTTTGATTTTCATGTGTAGAAGTTGGTTACAAGTTCAGAATTTCATTTGCTTAGTTGCATGAGTTAAAATACATGGTTTCATTGCAGGTCACACTTCTGTTCGTTCTCTTTACTAACAGCTAGCAAATTAGGTCAACGTAACTAGTTCTTTGAATTTACAAGTCTTTGTTGGTTCAGATTGGAAAAACGACTTGCAGAGCACCTGTACTACTCATTCATCTGCTTATTCTCCATCAACACCATCCACTCGACCCTTCTCTTAGAATCCTTACCTCACGTTTGCCACATTAGCTCACATAACCCTAGTTTTTGTGCAATTATTGCCATAGCCTTCTTCAAGCCAAGTCAACCTTCTACACCTCCTCACCACTCCATCCACCAGTCCTTAGGCCGCTTGAGACCCCTATCCTACCTCCAGATCCATCCATGCACCTTCCCTCACTCATCCACCTCCTAAAAACCGACTTCCAAGTTTCCTGTAGAATTTCTGGAGTTTCCTGTAGAAATCCCGAAGTTTCCTATAGAACCCCTGCAGACTTCCTGTAGAAGCTCACAAGTGAGGTTTCCTGATAGCCAAACCTTGTGAGACTTTGGGGAAGAGTGTTAGGGACTCCTTAGACCCTCTCTGAACCTTCCCAACCTTTTCCAAGCATTTCCTCTCGCCAATCCACCTCTGCATAGTCAAAAGCCAGTTAAATTGCATTCATGATAATTTTGAAAACTTATTCAAAAATACAAAAAGATGTTTTCTTTAGATAGTGATAACTCAGACACATGCATTTTACCTTCCTAGAAGTCAATGGCATCTCTTTCAGTAACTTGCATCCTCTTTTTCACTTCAGTAGGGCTAGTTGGTAAAATTAGGGTTTGCTAGGGTTTGCATTTCTTTTTGGCTTTCAGTTTCTTTCCGCAAGTAGATTAGCTTCCTTTGGGTTAGCTTTCATCCATCAGTTAAAAAGCTTCTTCTAAGAGCTCATAGAAGTTGGCTTAAGCCCCTAGCGGAGCATTTGTGCCACTGACCAATGTGACAGCTGCAGCAAGAGCTAGTACTTGTGCATACAGCACCGTCGCTTCCAAGTTTGTTACGAACTACCGGGTTGGTAAAATTAAAGAAGGGAGTCCCAGGAGTTGCAGCATTATTGCTGCAATATTGGGGCCCACCAGGTACACATTTCTTGAATAAGACTATTGAAGCACTAATTGAGGAATTTCAAGTGTACAACCAAAGGAGCACTCCTTATCATCCTCAGTCAAATGAAAAAGCGGAAGCTTTCAATAAGATTTTGGAGAATGCATTGACCAAGGTATGCAATGTGAACAGAGATGATTGGGATTTAAGGATTCTAGCAATGTTGTGGGTATATAGAACAACAAGCAAGAAATTTATAGGGAAGACATATTTTAGGCTGGTATATGGATAAGAGGTGGTTATGCTTATGGAATAAATTGTGCTAAGTTTGATAATTGTAGCTATCACAGATATGGCAGACGCTAACATTATGAAGGAAGGAATGTCATAGATAGTAGTTGTAGAAGAAGGCAGGTTCATAGAAGAGTTCCATCAGCAAGTGCAGAAAGCAAAGGAGAAATCCCAACATGATAGAAATATAAAGAAGAAGATATCCAAGAAGGGGATATTGAATTATTATATGACAATAAGTTTGTGAAGTTCCCTCGAAAATTTAAAACACACTAGTTATGACCATATATCATCAAGCACATCTCTTATGGTGGTTTAGTTCAGCTTGTGAAGTTGAATGGTTAGTCGATTCTGGGACGAGTGAATAGAAGATTGAAGATATACATGGATGAATCTGTCCCTAGAGCTTCACACTGAAAAATGAAGGAAGGAAAGTCTTAGTGCCACATGCAGTTGAAAGTGGGCGTGGGACTAGAAATTACTCTGCCGAAAGGGACTTCGTTGAAGAAATAGTATTGCGAGATACTCAAGAGTATGATGAAGTCTGAAGGAACTGCGACAAAGAAAAGGTGACTATGCTACAAGGGAAGTTTCATCGAAGTTGGCCAGAAGTATGATTGTTGGAAGGAAAAATCTATCGTTAAAAGGAAATTGTCGTTAAGGGGCACGAGAGAAGAGCATTTATGAAGCAAAGATGGGTGTAACTATCCCCATACCTACATTAAATGAGTAAATATTGAACCAATCATGGGGCTTGAATTCAAATTCGCTATAAAAACGATATCATGTGCCACATTTTACACTTTGTTGTCTAGATAATTTGAGAAGTTGCATCTAAGTGTGAAGAGAAGAGAACTATTGTATGTATGAGAGGAATTTTGAGGAACTTGTTAGAATATTTGTGGAAATAGGACTAACAGGTATTATGGAGGCACAAGGAGTGAATGCACCCATGTCCCCAAGGTGCATGAGGTTGTTGAAAAATAAGGTACCCACAAAACCACAACCATAGAAGAAGGAGGAAAAGAGACCAACTGAGGCCTATGGGGCTGAACTAAGAACAACCCAGAGAAACAAAACACAGATGGCAGTGTACACGAAAGACAAATAAGATAAGAGGAAGAAGCCTGTGTAGAAAGGAAAGAAGCCGATGGAGTAGAATGTGCCACAACAGATCAATGGTAGTGAAGAGGAGATTGAATTTCATTGGATGAAGATAGGGGACAAAGAGATTCTTATTGTGCTCCCACCATACATGCCACCATGAAAACCAAGCACCAAGCTGATTAAGGATAAAGAGGATGGAAATTTTGACATGTTCACTCTATTGTTGCCGAAGGAAGTGTGGTTTGATGGCGAGTGTTTGGGAATATCCCATAGTTGAACATGGAAGACTAGGACTTAAAAATCGAAGCAAATACCCACAATTTGAACCAAGTAGATATCTGAAGTAGAATCAATACCCAAAAAGTGGAGTCACGAGGCTATAGACATACCATTAGGCTGCAAGATTGCAGAGAGAAGACCTCTTGAACATGCTGAATGTCCCACACTTCAGTAGAAGCCCACCCAGTACATCCCGTGTGTGATAGATCCTCACACTTGTACATGATGGATACATCTGGCTAGGGATGAGGATCCCGATCGATGAGTTGTTAATCAAAATAATCACAACATTGCCTCATCATGGAAAATACCCTGTAGAAGAATTTGTGGGAAAAAATAAAGAGAAGGAGATGGCACAAATGATGAAGGATAAATTGAGAATAGTGAATAAATCGATTGGATATGATATCAATTCTATCAATGACCAAGGAGTGCGCTTCGTAAGATAATGAGGAAGTGTAGGGTGAATGAGGTCCTTGTAGCTATTGTCACATGGAATGAGTTATATTTGCGGACAAATCCAACCTTCCTAGGAGTCTGAGACTCTCTAATGACAAACAAACCAAACAAGAGCTATCCCTCTCTAGGTACACACCATTCTATGAGAATTCAAATGTTTTCGATCTTACCTTAGGTCCCACGCTTGTTGTAGCAGTCCAGCCTTGC